>PVKN010027432.1:0-13529 GCA_004027915.1 Capromys pilorides | reverse complement strand
AAAAAAAAAAAAAAAAAAAAAAAAAAAAAAAAAAAAAAAAAAAAAAAAAAAAAAAAAAAAAAAAAAAAAAAGAATTAGAAATAGTACAGAATTTTGCTTAACAGAATAGTATGAATTTGACAGTATTTGTTATTGCATAGTGTTGTCTTCAACTTAGTTGTTCAAATTACTAGATATATACATGCAATATTGGAAAAAGAAAGAAAAAAAGTTATAGAAAATCAAGAAAAAAGAAAACAAAAGACAAAAAGATAAAAAAAAGATTTTAAGCATTATCTGCTCCTTTCTGTGAATCTGCAGGAATCCACGGTACCATCATCCGAGCCATCCTGCATGTACACATAGACGGTCACCTTCCCCCGCTCCCCACCCTGTCCTTCTCAGCTCAGCAATTCCTTCCTTTAGGACGGTCTGATTCCCTTGTCACAGCATCTACTGCGCCCTTCAGATCTCATTTACTCTTGCAGGTTCTGCACTAGGGAGACAATGCGATGTTTGCACACATGGATCTGACTCATTTCACTTAAGCACGTGTGCTCTAGTTGCATGCATTTACTGATAAAAGCCTCAAATTTATCATTTTTTATAGCTGAGTACTACTTTGATGTGTAAAAATGCCACATCTTTTTTTCTAATCCATTCCTCAGGTGATGAGCATGTGGGTGGTTTCCAAGATCTGGCTATGACGAATTGCGCTGCTATAAACATGGTGCACATACATCGCTGTGGTGTGGTGTTTTCAGTTCCTCTGGGAAGATACCCAGGAGGGGATTGGCTGGGTTGAACGGCACCTCCAAGCTCAGCTTTCTGAGGAGCCCCATACTGATTTCCATATTGTACCGTCACTTTAGAACTTGTGCTCACAGCCTCCTCCCGGCTCGCCTCTGTCTAGTTCTCCTGGACGTGACTGCTTTGCTTTCTCTGTGGCTTTGGGTTTCTTGGCCTTTTCCCTGCCTCGCAGGCCCCACAACAGCATGGCCAAGTTGCTGTAAACGCTCATGGGATTGAGTGACCTCCGCTTCCTTATGACCCCTCTGCCCTGCTCGAGTGGCTCCCAGCCCAGTGCTTCTGCTGCGGCTGAGCTCTGGAGCACTCCCCTGAGCTTCCTCCATGAGCACAGTTGAGGTCCCCGGTTCTCTGCTTTCTTCCTGCACCAGGAGCCTCAGGGTGTGTCTGCCACCCCTCTGGGATCCCCACTCTATTGGCAGTGTGCACAGGAAGCCCTCTAGGCCAACCAGAGAAAGCCCAGGGCTGTACAATGTATAATTAGAGGGCAGGTTCTGCTTTCCGAGAGCGGGAATCACGAATTACACACATACTGTGTGTTTTCCATATTCAGCTGTCGCTAGGCAGGCTACAGATACGTAGCTCTTTCTAGTCTTCATGAGCAACAACCACAAGCTGTGATTTACTATGGGCTGGGAAGTTTCCAGAAGTGGCAGCGGTGTCATGCACATTAATGTGGCCAAGGGGTGACTACAGTGGCTGGCCCAGGGCACTGAGCCCAAAGAGAATGCAAGACAATGACATTGATGTGGGACAACTGCACGCCTTGCAGTTCTGTGGCCCCATAGGGTCGGGTGTCCCCCTGGTCCGCTCCCTCTCCCGGGGGCCTGGCATGTGTGTTTCTCGAGGCCCTGGCCCCTGTGGTAAGGGCCCTCTAGGAAGCCATGGTATTTAATTGTGGAGCTTTTAGGAATTGTAAATCCAATCTACTCCGGGGCTTCTGTCACCATAAGTAGCTACAAAACACTTTTTGAAAGTTGCGTGAGACCGTAAAACATGCAGAGTTGCCATAAAGTAGGGCTCTTGATCACCTGCTAAGACGGTTCAATGAGAATATTCAACTTTTCTTTCCTCCCTCCTTCCTTCTTCATACATTATATGTGAATGCGTGCGAGCTACTTTATATATGCACACGACAATGGGTCCACACACTAGTTCACTGCCTGCATACACATATAACTCCGTGATCACATAAGAAAAAGGCAGCCTATGTGCTCCTCAGTAGCCTATATTAAAGTTGGCTCTGGTGACTTCTTTTCTTTCTTTCTTCCTTTCCTTTTTTGTGGAATGGGGGATCAAACTCGCAATCTTGTGGCTGTGGCAATTTCTGGCCTAAACACAACTATGTGCTGCTTCCATGTATACTATGTAATCTATGCCGTCCATGAGAGTCCCGTGTCCCACAGCAGCCTTCTGTGTGTACCCTGCCAAGTCAGATGGACCTGCTGGGGAGGCGCCAGCTCGGCCCCACTGCCTGGCTCCAGGCTTCTCCTCCCACAAGTCATTGCAGACACACCTGGGCCACTCCTGCTGCCTGGGAGGAGGAGTCCAGGGACGTGGCTGGTAGCTGATGAGGGAGACGTGGGACTTCGCTGGATGGAATGACTTGGCTGTGGAGGGAGCCAGGACAGCTAGGAGGAAGAGGAGGAGGAGGCGGCATAGGGAAAGTGGGCCGGGCAGGCGGTGGCCGCTCCTTGCCTCTATGGCTCCTCCCAGCAGGTTTCTCCTCGTGGGCTGCGCTTTTGTCCTCTGTGATCGCTGAGGGCTTGTCCGTTTCCCCGGGTCTTGAGCTTTCCTCCGCCCTGTCTCCACCTGCCATGTGTCAGCATGCTTGTCCTTCACAGTCCAGCCGATATGCAGCCTCACACTGAAGCCTAAACCGGAAACACCTACTGCAGCTTCCCCTTGCCGCCTAGGGCCACTCTGTGCACCTGCCACGCAATGGCCACGCAGCGTCAAAGCCCTTGGAAGGATCGCTGGCTTCAAACTCCAGCTTGTTTTCCGGCTCCTGTCTGAAGTACTCCGAACATCGTGTCCCATCCAGTCCTTTGCTGGCGTTTCAGAGCTCATTAATTAGAACAATGAATTGCCCTCCTTAAAGAGAACTAGTCGCAAGCTGTCCTGGGTCCTTCAGCTACTGAAGACTGTCCCCCTCCCTCTGAGCTCGTGGGTGGATGGCAGTGCCTGGCACCTCTCTACACAGACTGGCTCAAGGATGCCTTCAAAGGTCACTTGTCCATGGGCCTCTCTGTCGTAAGCTGCTTCTAGGATCAGGCCTTCATTCTAATGATGAAATATCCATTCAAGAATTCCTGGCAATACCGGCAGATGGTATTGGTGGTGGACAGGTGGGACAAGTTGGTGTCTGTCGACATGTGTGTGCCTTCCCAGTGACACTGGGGATGGGTACGAGAGTGTCCTCTACAAGGACTTTCTAGGAAGCAGTGCTCTTGGGTTCATGAGAGCGGTGGGACGCACATTTGTAGAAGCAAAGGCCCAAACTTTTCCATTCAAATAAGCAGCTGTAAGATTCCATGAGGATGCCGAGACAGTGAGCCGTCTTCTGCCCTTTACATCACCTCGGGGATCCCTCGCTCTTCCTGCTCCGTTGCGAAACCAAGCAGTAGGGATTCCGCTGGGACTGCCACTTATAGAGGGAGTGTGTTCTGACCCTACTGCCAGGGTCAGTAGGCGCGAGCCTGTTCCATCTCGAGGGGACTGGCTAGGTGGCGTTTGTGTGACAGATGTCGGCTGTGGCCCCCCTCCCCTGCCCCCAACTCCCGTATCTCTTCATTGCAGGATAGTAGTCCAGTGTTTGTCAGTCAGACTCTTGAGAAAAGTAGAAAGGTAGAGCTGGTTGGGAGGCCGCAGGACACGGGAGACGCTGGATGTGGGCCACGTGATCCTGGCTCTTAGCTGTGAGGTGGATGCAACGTGCTGATGTGGTGACTGCCGTGAATAGTGTGTCATACGTGGGGAACTGGCTGAGAGCACGTGGGGGGCGTTCCACCTACCTACAGAGAGGGGGAACAGCGAGGAGCCGTCCAGGCGTCGGCTGCATTGCGCCAGTTGTCTCACAGGATGTACTAAGCATTGCTACGGCACCTCTTGAATAAAAACAACTTTTAACTGTTAATTTTATCTTATTAGAACTGTGGAAAAGCAATATTTCATATATTTATATATTAGTGCAGCCTGAGCTCCCCTCTTACCACCTGAACGTGAATTTTAGGCTGTGATCGTAAATCTTTGCAAGCACTGTGGTACTTCTTCATCTCATGGTAGAGCTTTAAATATATATCTGAATAGTTTAGATTACAGTGACTGAGACTATATGAAAGCCCCTCAAATTATTCTGTACGTTATGAATCAGTTGTCTTTTTGTTACTCTCTTTTGCATTTGGAGAACTGGTTCCTTTAGGTTAAAAAAGGAACAAAAAAGGAATCATTTTTGTCAGGGACTCACGTTTGTTGTTTCATAATTTATTTTCTCCCAAACGAAATGCTTCGTCTTCGGGATTTGAGCGGTGACCGAGATGTCGCCAGCCAGAATCGCTGCATCCTGGAAAGCCTGGTGCTCAGCAGCAGAATGGAGGCCGAGGGGCCTGGTGCTTGTGGGAGGGCCCTGCCATGGCGATGCAAGGAGCAGCTTGGCATTGGCCGCAGCCAGGCCTGTGAGGAAGCTCGCGTGGCACCTGGGGAACAGGCAAGGCCAGCACCACGGAGTCGCCTGCCCCACTCTTCCAGGAGACACGTGGTGGAGGACAGGCCCTTGGCCTCCTTCAGCTCTTCTTCCTAACTCTGGACACCAAGGTCCAGGGCCCAAGAAGTGGCCATCGCGTGGGCAGTGGGGAAACATGGGGAGGCAGTGGGAGGCTGCGGGAAAGGCTGCGAGCTGGCACTGCTGCTTTGTTTCGCACACAGGATTCAGACACACGGCGGCAGCGTGAGGTGACCCCCGAGGGGCAGACACCCGAGGCTGCACTCATGGCCAATGCAGGGTGGGCAGGGGTGCAAATGCAGGAGTGTTTGCAAAACCACAGACTGCTACAAATAGGCAGAATATAATGAGATGAGAGTGACCCTGATGAAATGGAATCACAGGATCCAGTCCATCTAAAGGACAGCTTCCCCATTGTCCTGCATGTTTTTCAACCACAAAGGGTAAGACACAAAGTAGGTGAGGCTGTGATGTTTGGACACTGGACTCCGATGAACACCAGCAAAGTGACAGTGATGCTGAGAGGTGAGAGCCAAATGGGTGCATGCTCTGTGTGCCCGGCTCCCCACCTCAAGAGGGGTTCTGGGGTACAGCAGAGGGAGGGGATCCCAGGCACATCTCTCGATCCGTTCAGGTAGGAACGGACTTTCTGAGGAGATGGGGACAGCTGAATCCACAGGAAAAGGGGCTGAGAAGAGAGAGCTGCCAGGAGACTCCCAGAGATCCGCAGAGCGTCCTGCCCTGTGGCTCGGCTGGGTGTACAGATTGTGCATGCATGTGAGGAGACCAAGGCCCTGGGAACCCACGGCCCCCAAGAGCCTCCGGCTTCTGCTCACGCAGGGCTGAGAGCTGCTCTCCTGGGAGCCTGACGGGATGCCTCCCGACAAGTCACGACACACCGGGAATAGCATTGCTCAGCAAAGAAGGGGTTTATTTCAATCATGGAATAATTAGCTGTAGATTCAGCTCTACCTTGGACCCACCTCATAAATCTTTCTATAGCATTTTATTTTTAACTGACAGCATCTAATAAATCTTAGAAGCAAGAGCCCAAAGAATCAGTGTGTTTCCAAATTATTAATCTGTGTCCCAGAATAAAGCTCAAGAATATTTACAGGTAAACAAAAATGCCTAGCATCTAGTAACGTAAAATTTATACGACCTGGAATTTAATTAGAATTTTCCAGACACACACACACACACACACGCACACACACACACACCCTTACCTTGAAATATGAATCAGAATAAAGAAAGAAATCAGTCAAAATAGGCTTACGGTTGAGGACAGCTGTTGGAATTAGCCACCGAGCGCACTAGCTTGGTTATTCCAGGATGGCCGTCGTGGCCACGGTGGGCGGCACTGCTCCTCTGGGTCCTGCTCCCTCATCACCACATGGCAGACTGAACGGCCCAGGGGTGTGTGGCATGAGTCAAGACTGCTAGCCAGTCTGTTTTCCTCGTCTCCCAACGCCAGGTCCCTGGCACCCACCAAGCCCAATCTCTCCCTGCCCACAGCAGCGGAGCAGCCACAGCGGCTGTCATGGTCTGACGGTGTCCCCAGAGCTGGTGTGCTGGACCCCAGCCCTAGGGAACAGCGCTGAGCCTGGGATCTCCACAGGCTGCCCTGTCATGGGTTAAGGCTGTCTGTCACCACTGTGAGACTGGTTATTATGATGGTGGATTTGCAATGTGGTCTACTCGAGTCTTCTCGCTGTATTGCTGACATACTCTCTTACCTTTCTGCCATGGGATGACCGAACCAAAAAGCCTTTACAGGATCCCAGAATCTTGACACCGAATTTTCCAGCCTGCAGAATGGCAGGCATTAATTTCTTTTTCCCCAGTCTGTGGCTTTCTATTATAGAAACCTAAAGTGACCACCTCATGTCACTGGAGACCAGCAGGACTCACATCGAATGTCCCAGCACAGAAGCACCAAGGACATTCCTAACTGGCTTCTCCCAGGGAGTTTTCAGTGGGACCAAGAAGGCAGCTGGACTCACCCCAGTGAATCTGCAGAGAGGCACAATGACTTGGCTCCCCACCTTCCCTGGGATGGCTGCGTGGGAGCCAAGGAACGTTCCCAGCTACCTGCACCTTTGGTTACACCCACACATGGGGCTGCTTTCTCAATACGATAGACAGGAGCCAGAGTCTCATAAGAAAGTGCTCTGCATGTGCAGGATATAATAGAAATTCGCTCCTCATATAAAGAACAAGAACGGTCATGATTTGAATGAGAAAAGACAATCAGTGATCCTAACTCTGAGATAAATCGGGTGGTGGAATTGTTGGACAGGGATTTTCAAGCAGCTGCTGTAAAAGTGCTTCAATACACAATTACAGACATTCTTGAAACAAATGAGAAAATAGAAAATCTAATCAGAGGAACAAAAAGTGTTTTAAAAGGAAATTATAGAACTGCAAAATATAACAACCGAAATAAAAAGCACTTGCTGGGTGGGCTCAGTAGTGGAGCGGGGAATGACGAGAATAGCATCGGTGAACTTGAGGACAATTCAAAAAAATGTACCCAGCCTGAGTGACAAAGAGCAGATATACTGGGGAGAAATGAGCAGCGTCTTAGGAGCCTGAGCAACTCTAAGCAGCTACAACGTTCTCACAGGAACACTTCCATGTTGACACAAGAGTGTGTGACTGGAAAGCGTGTGGATATCTACAGTGGCTGAAACTAAATTTAGCAAAACATATGGACACACAAACTCGCGCGTTTACACTCACCCCGAGGAGGCTAAGTCCGAGGAGCTTTATATCAAGATGCGTTATAATTATAATGAGAGTCTAGATCAGAAAATCAGAAGTAAAGAATGGATTTAGGAAGCATCCAGGGAGACAGGACACGTTACATACAGGGGAACACTGGCTTCCAGTTAGCAACTTTCTTGCACGAGACCATGTAGACCAGTAGCAAGCAGTAGTTGTTTTCAGTCACGGGGAGGAAAGGTCTACTACAACCAGTGAATATATCATAAATAAAGGAGAAATAAATGCACCCTCAGATAAAGAAAAAGTAGAGAATTTATTGTTAGTAAACCTATTCTTTCTATACAATTCAAGAAAGTTTTTCGAGTAAAAAGAAGTCTTGAAGAATCAGAAGAAAAATAACATTAGGATAGGTTAAAACAAGGAAAATAGAAGAAACCTGGCTCGTCACTATTATTTTAGATGGTGCTAGACGATCTGAGCAAAAGGCTGTGACACTACTCGGTACAGTGTTCAGTGCATGCAAAATAAATACTTGGCCACCCTACATGAAAATCAGCAGTCTGAACTCCACGTCAGGTGCTAAAATACTGGTGCCAGGGGACTGTAGCAAGCTACCTTTGAACACTGCGCTCTCTAGAACAGCTACTAAGCAAAGTGTGCAATGCGATACACCCACACGCGAGGAGCACATTAACATGGAATTTTCAAAATTCAAATAACACAAGAAAAGCTTTTAAAAAGGAGGGAGACCAGGGCAGCAAAAATAAAGAAATGGCAGACAGGCGGGGTAATCTATCTATTCCCGCATATGTGAGTCCTCTGAGTGGACCGATTACCAGAAAGACATGGAGAGGGTTTCCCGCAGGTCGCTGCCTTGGCCTCCTCCCGCCCTTATGCCTCAGCCTATTGGACAGCAACCCCACGAGCCAATCTGCTGTGCAGACCCGCGCTTCCTGCACGCTGCACTGGAAGTCAACTTACCAGAGAACTTTAGGTTCCACTCCCAAGACCCACCTGATGTCTGAGGAGGAGAGCGGACAGTGGGCGCTGGAGAGATCGAGGCTGAGTTCATGGTGTGCTTTAGAGCCAGGACGCCGCAGAAGTCAACAACAATGAAGTGTATCTGGGGCTGCCAATTAAACCTTCTTCAAATTTAATGCATATGTATACAAAAGGTAATGTTATTAGCTGCCTGAGGAATGCGCCAGTCTGCCTGCCCTGGAGCTTCAGGCCTCGTGGTGGCAGTGTGGCTGGAAGGAGGGTTGGACGAAGCCACCTCGAGTTGTTGCTTCTCCTGCTGTGTTTGTCTGCTGTTACCTGTGACTTTCGTGGAGTCAAGGCCAGAGATCACATTTTTAAAAAGACCAGAATGAAATAAAAAGAAAATATGATTCGATCGTATGCTGTCTACAGGCAACTCACTTCAGACCCAGGTGTTTAGGCAGACTGAACATAAGAGGAAGAAGACCAGCCACGCAGACATTCACAAAGGGAAAGAGCGGGATGGGCGGTGCTCACATCATGGAGGACGCAGCACCTTGCTTTGGAAACACGAAACCTCTCGAGGGCGGGGGTGGCGCAGCCCACGATCTCAGTGCTCCGGGAGGCCCAGGCAGGAGAGCATGAGTCTGGGCAGGCTTGTAATTGAAGGTGTCTCTTTCTCAAAATAAAAAGAAAAATTGAAAGACCTGGGATGTAGCTCAGCAGGAAGGACTTGCGTTTGGTCTCTAGTCCCTCGAAACGAACACACACAGGACTGGTCACAAAGAAGCGCACTTCATTGTCCAGTAGGGAGACGCAGCAGCCTTCAGTGTAATCCACCATCCAAAAACTGATAGGGCGCAGAGGAGGAACGGACAGAGCTGCAGATACAGCTCGGGCCTTTCGTCCCATTCTCAGCAACAGAGCGAACTCCTGGCTAGAAATCACCGCAGACGCGGGTGAACTGGGCAATGCGATAATTTGGATTTTATTACCTATATGAAAAAATATGTGCCTGAAATATGAGGACACCCGCTCGTTTCAACTATTCACAAAATATTCCCCAAACTAGACTGTATCGAGGTCCCTAAAATAAACCTCAGCAAATGTAGAAGCAATGAATTTATGTACAGTAGGTTCTTCAGCCATACTAAAATTAAAGCAGAAATCAGCGGCAGAATAAGTATCAGAAAAGTCTCCACATACTTGCTAATTTATCAGCATAATTCTAAACCACCTAATATGTTCACAGGAACTTCTTAAAGGAAATAAAATGTGCAGAGATTAAAATCGAATACCTTGTGTCAGATCTGTGAGATGCAGCTGAGGCAGCCCAAAGAGGCAAATTTACAGCAGTAAAGGCTTACGGCAGAGAAGGGGAAAGAACACAAATCAGTGTGGGTTCCTCACTCAGGACAGGAAATGAAGGCAGTAGCGAAATAAACTAGAGAAGAAATATCAACACACTGGAGAATAAAAAGGGACCATCAATGAGATGAAAAGCTGGTCCTTTGAAAAAATCAATTGATTACCATTGGACAAGGATTATAAAGGTAAAAGAGAGAAGATGCAGTGTTGAATGTAATAAGTAAGGCAGGGTGTAACACTACAGGTCCTACAGTGTGACGGGGGCAGTACAGGCAGCAGGGCATCTCCGGGGTGCAGCGCTGGCCTGGGGCTCAGCTCCCCAGCTGGGATGTCAGGGAGGCCATGGGTGTATGTGAATTCCTTGAAAACCAGAAACTACCAAAACTCAAACACAAGGAGCTATGAAAGGCTCTGTTCAAGCATTGCCCGAAAACCTTCAAGGTCGACCCGGCATGGAGGACGGTGTGTTTTGGGTGGTGGATTGGAATGCCTTTGGAAATGTCCAGGTAAAAACACAGGGGCTCAAGCTGGCAGGTAAAAACAGGGGCTCAAGCTGGCTGAGTGGGGAAGAGGAAATTGACTGGAAGATGGGAGGGTGGGGAAACTCGTGCAGTTAATGTAAGGGAGTGGTCCCCAATCCTAGTCTTCAGTTCACATGAAAGGAAAGGAGAAGGAGCGTGAATTACAGTAAGGGCCACGGGAGGGGAGGGAGGCAGGCTGCGCAGGGACGGTGGCTTTGTTGTCTGGCTCTGTTTCCCATGTATGTCAGCATCCACACATATCTCTGCCCCGCCCACTGATAGAGCTGGCTGAGCTCCAGCTCAGATCTGTGTGGACGGAACATCCATGCCCGGTTACAGACAGCACAGCATAGGGTCAGCGTGGGCCACACAGAAATCCAGAGCAGCAGCAGGCAGGGCAGAATGAGGCCCCCACGGTGGCCAAGCGGCCTTCCTCTTGAGGGAACTCCAGGCAGGGGCTGAGAGGGAGCCAAGATCTAGGTCACGGGGCCCACAGAAAAGTCAGCCTCAGGCACGTGACCAGCAGAAAGGCCTCTGGCAGGACTTGCAAGGCGAGGAGGGTGGTGTGCAGCTCCGGGCTGCACGGAGGAAGATACCAGAGGCCAGGACAAGAAGGAGGCGAGTGAGCTATGTGGGCCTCATTGGGCAACACACAAGATTGCAGAACAGAGACCCCAGTTCCGAGAGCTGCACGCTGGCTGCCAACATGGTGAAGCTGCAGCGGGCGGCGCAGGGCCTGCTCGGAGCCCCAGCTGGGCCCAGCCTCTATACACCGATTTTCCTTCCCCTCAGGTGCAGGATCTGGGGCTGCTGAGCTTTGGGTCCTTGAGCTTGGTCAGCCACTTTCCCTCTGCCTTCTGCATGCTGGACTGCCCTGGGCAGGGGCAGAGCGGGTGGGGCCTCCTCCGCCCATCGGCCTGAGCCCAGCATCTCCTTCCTGGCTTCCCAGCCAGGTGTGCGCTCCATGTGCGCAGCCTCTCCCTCCCACACTTGTCTTCCCTCATCTCGTGCCGTCAGCTGCCTCTGCACGCCCCTGCCTGGCCCTGCGTCCCTGGCTCAGGCGGCTGGGGTGGCTGGGGACCCGCTGTCAGCACCACAGTCCTACAGGTTGATTCTCCCTGCACCACGGAGGGCCTGGACCTGGAGGAGCCGGGTCCGCCTCCCAGCAGCCTGCTCCCCATCCTGCCCGGGGACCCACACTGCATGCACCGAGTTTGTTTGCTGACTTGCACCAGGGAGAGAATTGGTCTTTACTGCAGACAAGGGAGGTGGGGAATGGAAGCTTCCTTCACAACTGTGGGACCCAGATGAGCATGGGAAAAGCTGAGGCACACAGAGGCCCCGCTCTCTGCCCTTCACCGAGATGGCAAGTGGACCAGCAGCGAGGGATGCTGCCCTCACGTGCAGATGTTGGAGGACCATGAGGAGGTGGCAGGGTTCCCCACTGGTTAACCCCCTCCACTGCTTTTGCTGTGAGAATGAGGGCCCCCCCCCCAAGAAACTGGTTATGTTTTGTAAAAGGTGTCGTGAACTCACACAGAAGATGTGCTTGGCTACATGTGGCGAAGAGCTTCTGGAGAGCTTTGGGATGCACGTACACAGCCCTGCAGCGTGTGGCTCCAGGTGACTTTGAGGGTGCACAGCAAGGGCTGCAGGCAGCAGGCTGCCAGGCAGGCAGGGAGGGTGGCGGCAGAGGGCACAGCTCCCGGTGCCTCGCAGCTCCTGCGTTACCTGTGCGGTCCTGAGCCTCTGCCCTTGTGCTTCATTAACGTGCGGGTGAGCCGGGCCTGCAGCGGGAGCGTGCTCAGTGCGGCCCACTGTTCCTCGAAGCCTGCGTGCACTTTCCCCACAGCGTGAGCCTGCAAGATTACATGGTCAGGGTTCACTCCCAGCCGGCAGCCTCCTCCTTCCCTGGCCATTTGCCCACCCATGCCCATGCCTGCTCGTGTGCTCCTCAGATGAGGACCACCTCTCTTCACGCAGGACCAGCTTCTGAGCCGTCACGGCTCCCTGCTCCCCTCAGCAGTGACTGCAGGCAGGCGGCGGTCAGCCTTGTGTCACGTAGCCTCGGAGCTGGTGGGGCGGCTATGAAATGGAGGCCTGTTTAGCTCAGAGTCTGAGGATCAGAGTCCGTGGTCTCCCTCCCACCCCACTGGTTTGGCTCCGGTGAGGGTGGCAGACGTGGTAGATTGTGGTGGGACTGCTCGAGCGTGCGCAGGGGAGACCCGTCCCCAGCGGCAACGGGGGCAACAACAGTGGAGTAGCCTTGCTCCTCCTCAAAAGCCACTGAAGGGGTCACGTGTGGGCTGTGGCACATTCCCAGTGACTGACTGGACACAGAGCCAGCCTGCAGGTCAGTCGCAAGGCACTCTTTGGAGACACTCAAACCACACCCAGCCATCATCAGTGGTGGCCACCTGATCACGTCTGGGCTAGAGGCGTGGCAGGTTGGTGGACTGCATGGGAATCTGTGTCCTGTTTTCCTGTCAGACAGCAGGCAAAGTGTTTCACTCTGTGGAGCTGTGACACGGCACTCCTGATGGGCTGTGCTGCCCTGGATGGCCCCGTGGCAGCCAGGCGGGATGCCAGCCTGAGGGAACGACTACTTAGAGGAAATGACCATCCCAGGCCCTTAGGGCCACCGTTGGGTCACTGAATGCACCAACTCCGAGGCAGTCCCACTGAAGACTGCCCACGGGAAGACGCATCGGTCAGTAACTGCCCCAGTCATGCTGCGGATCAGATGGGAGCAACAGGGAAAAAGACGTATTTTAAGAAGGAGAAAAAGTGGGAAAAGATATAGTCAACACACAGATCGACAGCTGATATAAGAGGGGACACAGGGGCGCTAATTCAGTGATTCTGGTGTTGCCAGTAGGCCAGGTCAGGAGAGCGCCCTTTCTTTCCAGTTGAAAAGGAGAAAACATCAACTGAGAAGAATCAAATACTAGGTTGATTGCTGTTCAAATCTTGGGTGGACTCTATGCTGTTGCTAGGCTGAGGTGCACGCTGGGCCTCAGCCCTCATCTGTGAAGCTCCCGGTCCTGGCAGCATGGGGAGCTGGAGGTGGCACTGCAGGAGAGACCCCAGAGTTCCCCCATTTCTTCTGCTCTAATACAGACACACGTGAGTCACCCCATTCCTTGGAGAGGAGAAATGACCTAGTGTAAATCCTTGCCTGTGGCACAGAAGGCGGCAGAGAAATCTCCCCTGGGTGGTGGGAGGCGGGGAGCACCCAGCTCAGTGCAGAAGGGATCATCTGGACGCTGATGAATCACCTTGACCCCAAGGGTCTTGGGTGAAGTCACTAGGCAGTGCAGGGGTGGAGCGCTGCCGGGAGGCTCTCAGCCCCAGTGCATTACAGAGAGGGGGGGAGGAGGGAGAGAATGCAGGGTGGAGGGAAGCAAGAGGAGCAGAAGGGA
>PVKN010027431.1:0-13538 GCA_004027915.1 Capromys pilorides | reverse complement strand
CATTCAAATATTGTAGGTGCATAAATTTATCGAAATAACCCAACATAGTCCAATCGTCAATAGTGGGTTTTCAGAACTGGCAGTGTCGAAAGCTCAAATTCTTGATGGCTAACATGGCATGAAATTGTCCACACAGAAGAGAAATAAACAATGCTCAGTTGTTTAAATGGTCTTTCAGAGAACAGTGAGAAATTTCAAAGTAAGAAGTTTTAAAATTCTTGGCTGAATAAAGTTGAATCATGACAAAGTGTTCATTGGGCAACCTCATTTATCCAGTGAAGTGGGTTTTTTTTTCTGCAAACTGACCTTTACATTCATGACTCAGCAACATTGTGCATCACAAGGTGACATGAGGCCCTGAAATGTCTGAAACTTAAGTATTAAATCAGTGTACTCTGTAAAGAATCATGTCTCTGACCAGTTTTATGAAAGTTCACTTTGCATCTCATAAATGAGTGAATTTCTAAAAAAATTAAACATTTTTGGAAGTCTATACAATACAGAAAATGAACAAAAGAAATATTTAAAAATGTTTGCTAAAAGGGAAGAATAAAAAGTACTGATATTATTACAATGATTAATTGCATCATTTAATAAAATTACACAGTGCTGTTCTTCATCTATATTCACAACTTGTATTTTAACACACACATACACATGTGTATGTTTGTATATTGACGTTACACACATGGTGTTGTAGTGAAATGATTTTTATTTGATGTATGCTGAATGGTTTTTCTTTACCATAAATGATTATTTCTGCGTGCACATATTCTGGAAGAAGATGGAATTTTACAGGTGTACAATATATTCTTACTCAGCAGGATTAAATCTTTCCAACAAGGTAATTAGCTATAAAATCATAAAGAGTTGAAATTGAAAATAATACCTGACCTTCTTTCTCTCATCTACATGTGAAAGCACAGCTGCAACATTACAAACACTCAGTTGCCTGGTTACTATTTGAACAGATCAGCTTGTTTTTAAAGAAAATGCTCTACCCTGTGAGTCAGAAGTTTGAGATTGTTAGGTGCAGTGTTCTAGCTAACAGCCTCTGACCTTTTCCTGAAATGCCAAAAGACCACAGCAATAAACACGAAGATCTTGTCTAACCTTGATTTTATGAATGTTCAAAGCTGTGAAACCCATACAATGCCGCCAAACTGAACACAGATTTTGCCGTTAGAAAATTTTTCTTTGAGCCAAGTTGAAACCTCGCTCACTATAATTTAAGCATAATTCTTTGGGTTTTCTCTATTAATGAGTCTTAGTTGGAATCTGCATCCTCACACCACTGAGTAACAAGTTCTAAACACACTTTAAGAGCCAAGGCATTCTTATTTATGTGTAACAATATTCTTTTGATGAAAGTGAAGTCAATCTTTGGCTCTCTTCTTAAAGGAGCCAACACAAAAGAGGTGATCAAATACATTCTCTGCTGGATTGCACAAATTATTTTGTATGATGGAGTAAATGACACCAGTAGGCATGGAGATCACCTGGAATGTCCAGATGGTTCCTCATATCAGAGGTTTTTAAAAGACCATTGCTAGACATATGGGATTGGTTAGAATATTTAACCTTTATGGTCTTTAATCATGTAGCATTATGTGACATGCCACTGGATGAATGGTTCTGGGTGTTTTGAGGCTGTAGAGTTTCCAAGATCCTCATCACCACCAGTAGCTTCATAACCACTGGGAATGTGGTCCCCAAAGCCTGAATACCTTGTTATTGGTCTACAAGGAAGAGAGCAGTAGGGAGTCAGGTTTCACATTGTATTACGTGGATATAATAAATGTTCCATGAATGAAGCTGGGAGTCGGGGGGAAATGAGATAGCAGTGAGATTCAACTGTTAGAAAGGACAAGGGGTACCAATAGGACTAGAGAAATATCCGAAGTGTGATAGTTCTTTTCCAAGTCTTCCTGTAGTGATGCTAACTGGAAGATTTTTTTTAGTTCTCCAAGGGCAAACACCATATGAGCACTGTTATGAGGGTTCCTTTCTGCATACCTGTGGTTTGTGCTGATGAGAATAAGGGTGGAAAATCTGTACGTGTTCATTCTAGAAGCCCTAAAGTACTCAGGGAGCAGAGGACCAGTAGCAAGCATTTGAATCAGCCCACTCTGAGGTGAAACACTGACTTGATCAGTCACGACTTGCTGAAGCATGCATCTGAACTTCTTTGAATCACAGCGTTCTCAGATGTAAAGGCAATAATTTCAAGGTTGTAGTGAGAATTAGATAAGCTGTGAAAAGGCCTAACACAGTGCCAGAAGCATACTGGGCAGTCAATGAAAGGAATCTATTATTATTTATTGGGTTAATGATCATATTGTGCTGATGTGGAATGCTGATGGTTCCTTAACAACAGAATGTGACCTATGGCCCTTCTCTCTATATTAATAATTCATCCTGTATCTGGTGATGATTTGGGTCATTTCTATGTTTATCTATCTGACATGAAGGTTTTCTGCTTTGAATTTTTTATCATTGATCACCAATAACATACTTCTGAAGGGAGCAGGTTTTATGGAGACTGTTTTTTTTTTTTTCTTTAAGACTTGATTCTACCTAAGTAGCAGCATATGAATCTTCTCTTGCATTTATTGGGGGTCAGCCACTTTGTTTTAGCTAAAACCCTGGAAAGAGAGCAATACATGGAGCTGTGTTAGCCAATTTGGCAGGAAGCTGTTCAGCCCACTTGGCTGTGCACAAGATTCTGTCTAAGTTTGGGAAGATTCGTCTGCTTTTTTCTTTTGTAGAGAGGCTATGAGAAATGAGGCAATGGATTTGCCTTATACAACAGCCTGGAAAAATAGGCCATGGCCTACCAAATAATGAGAGTTCCATGGCCTCCTTCCAGAGAGTTCCTGGCTGGAGACTGGAGGACAGGTTGAGACGCCTTCTGATAGATTTTACACTAATTGTCTTCTCTGAAAGAAGTTCTGTTTTAAATAAAAGGCTGGTAGAAGCTGGGGGAGGTGTTGATCCTCATAGAGTGTGAGACCCTTTTAAGAAGAATCGATAGTATTCAGGCTTCAAGGTCATAAGGCAAACCACACTTGCCAAAGGGTAGCAGTAAATCATACTGTTCTCAACTGTGGCAGCAAAGGGTGGCAAGGTACAGGCTTGACCTAGCTCCAAATTCTTATTCTAGACCAGTCCACACTTCTTTGTCTCACAGTCTCAAATGGCCATGTGACATCTTGTTTTGCTATGTTGATCTATTCAAAGCAGTTTGTCCTTCTAGCATCTGCCTGTTTCAGGTTACTTGTCATATTTTATTGTTATTTTCTTTTCAGAAAAATCTGTATGCATAACATAACTCAAAATTGCTCATTCTACACTGAGTTCACCTCTATACACATGCGCGCGTGCACACACACACACACACACACACACGCACACACACTGCATTTTAATTGCTTTTCCCCATGACTTCATCCCTACAGGGCACTGTTTATCATTTTGATTTAGAAATTGAAGGATGGGAGAAGCTAGAACATCATCAATTGCAAAGGCAGCTGAAACGATGACTCAGCGTCTGCATCAATAATGTCGCTCTGAAAAAGCCCTGGTCCTTTCCCTCTGCCAGCTTGCACAGAGCATCTCCATGTTCCTTGTGCCTCCTTCCCCTACCTTCCTGGCTGCTGTGTTGATTATGATGGCCATGGACCGAGTCTCCATCTCTTCATCTCAGGGTTACGTTTATGGAGCTCTTTGTACATGAGAGGAATAAGGAGTCCAACAGCCCTGCTTCCTTTCCTGCATTCTGTGGCACTCTCCTCGCAGCTGACTGTGTCCAGCAGCCGCACAGTGAGGCTCTGTCTGTGTCAGGGAGACGGATGACATCTGCAAAGCCTGCATCTCTGTGCTGACTCTGTGAGCTCCTGCTGCGCCTCACCTCAGTGATGTAAGCTCCTGTGCCACGCATTAGAGAGGCAGACCTCCCCTCCCGAGAAACGTCTTATTTGCTCTTCCTACAAAGTGCTTTAATGGAAGTAATGATGCACATTAGATATCGATGGATGACATGTTGTGCTTTCATCTTCCGTGTTTCTGCCTGTGGAACTTTATGTTTTTCTCCCACTGCTCAATTGTTATTTATTCAAGGCTGAAATACAGAAGCAAATAGTACAGGTAATAGTTTTTAACATGGTTTAAGGAAAATTTGTTCTGTTTGAAGCTAACTGGTTTTGTTTTACTATGAAAGCATCTCTGAATCATACAAAACTGTGCTGTAGGGAGGCTTTTGGTAAGGGATTATTATTAGTAAGACTATTAGTGTTACAAAACCATGCTGGCATGTTTGAAGCTAAAGGTATTAAGAGAGACGTGAACAAAGGAATAGCAACAATGACCAATGCCACCACCTCTTTTCTATGACTGACTCTCTGGACAAGTGACCCATGCTATTACAGAGAACTCCGCACTGAAGCGGGGCAGTTTAATCATCTCTTATCATCATCTTGAATTTCTTGATAATTTATAAGCAAAATGATCTGAATGTTCATGGCCCAGCAAATCATTCATGCTGAGACTTACTCTAGGCTTTGTAAACACTAACTGGATTCGGGTAGGGGACCTGCCTCCTAATGCACGGCTGGGTCAATGTTATGGTGGATATCAGAGTGCCAAAGTGAGCACAAGGCAATTCTTCAACCCCAGTACTTAGGCTGAGGGTTATGCTGAGCCTGTGCAATGTCTTAGGTCCCTCAGCTAGATCTAAGGGCAAAAAATGAAAGAGAGAGAAAAGAGTGATGAAGAGAAATCACAAATTTCTCTCCATTTTGTATGGAAGGAAAGGATTTAGAAGAACATCAATGATTGATATTTGAATCACACTGAGAAAGCTACAGTGGGTTTAGATCCAAAGCGAAGCTAAAAATGTAGACGCTAAGAATGGCCTCAACACAGGTGAATCAAAAAAAGGTGATCTAGTTTGGTGGAATAAGTCACTGTGTTTAGAGTTGGTTATAGTCACCTGTAAGGGAAGTTTGGTATAGTTTTGATATCAGGAGGTCTATCTTGAGCTTCTGAAGGCATTATAAAGTTCTAGGTTTAGCATGTTTATGTTGTGAATGGAAGTTCAGCCCATATTCTCAAGATCCTGGAGGAAAGATAGATCTACTAAGAATAGGAGAGAGAGAGAGAGAGAGAGAGAGAGAGAGAGAGAGATTAGCCAAGAAGGACATTCAAGGAGACCTAAAGCAATCATTTAGTCAGTGCAGGCATCCGTGATAAAGATATCACTGGCTGGCTGGCTTATACAACACTGATTTCTCATAGCCCTGCAGGTTGTCCAAGCCCTGATCTAAAAACGAGGGGCCAGGTTGATCAGATTCTCTGCGTGATTAAGGAGGACCAGCTCCCTGATTTGCAAATGGCCATCTTTACATTTGATCTTCACATGGGAAGGAGAGTGTTTTGGACTCTAATTTGTTTTTTCTAACCCCTCATCCACTTATGGGAACTCCTTGTACCATGTAACCCTAAGTGAATTCTCAGAGCATCACCACTAAATACTATCACATGAGGAATGAGGTTTTAACCCAGAATTGTGGCATACACACATAATCTAGAGCAACAACTATGTTGTCATCTGTTCTCCACAGTATGATTCTTCCATTAAGAGATGCCAGCTTTCATGCTCCACTAGAAAGCTTACAGCTGTTCCACAATGATCTCTCCTCACTTTGCCCAACTTGATCCTGAGGCACAGCTGAAGGCTGGGAGAGGTGCTAAGTGTGTATCGAGACAGGGCAGAGTCATGTACTCCTAAGTCTCAGTCTAAAGCAGTCAGGTTCAACGCACGTTCAGTCAGGTAGGGAATTTTCACTCCTATATCAGACTGAACAGTCAGATGACTGAATGGAGCATGTGTTTTCAATTTAAATTAATACTTGGATTGCTTTATATCTGATAAAGAAGTGGAAAGCAGAGAAACTGCGTGAGTGTTCCCTCCAGGGACGGGATGCTATATCGCACTCACTATCCCGTTAAACTTGGCTCAGTGATCACAATATGTATGCATCATGCTTTTTGATATATCAGTCACATCTTTGCTACTTATTTAGTATTTTCAATGATTTTCAGAAAATGAAATCCAAAATTTTTGGAAATGAAAACAAGCAGCCACTATAAGGCTAGGCGAGGTTACTAAATTAATAAAATTTAAAAATGAGTTATAATATTTTTAAAAATAGCTCTTAATAAATAGATTAATTCTCTCTTTAATTGGAAAAATTGCTATTAAGTACTAACTGTATACCAGGGATAGTGCTGACGGTTTCACATATGTTATATTATTTATGCTTTCCATAAACATGAGTTAGATCCTACTAGCATTAGCTGTAAGAGGAAGATGGGGCACAGAGAATCTCAGAAAATAACTTGCTTAGCTGGCTGCATCGCTTCCAAGGATGTCGTTAGGCAGCTAATGTGGTGAAAAGGCATGCCAAAAGAAAGTTCCTTGTTAGATGGCAGTTAGGAAACAGAACAAGATGGAAAGGGGCAAAGAGAAAGGGACCAAGGGTACGATCCACCTTCAAAGTCATCTCCCAAATGGCTTCCTGCACTAGGGCCCTCCCCTTTCCGGTTCATTCAGTCATGAACTCTTCATGGATTATTTCATTGTTGGGGTGAGTGTCCTCAAGAGCCAACTGTGTTTCCAGCTCTCACCTCTGAGAATTGCTGCTTTGGAGATGAAGTTCTCATCCATAGTCCTTGGGGGACAATTCATGTTTAAACTGCAACTTTTCTCAAATAAATCATATTTGCAAAAACATATGGAGGTCTTCCTAATGTTTTAGCCAGTAGTAGACACTTAAAACTACATAATTTGTAAGTTAGTCATGTTTCCACTAGATACTATCATAAATCTAGAGAGACAAAAGTAATATTTAACTTTATCCAATAATGAAGTAACTCATTACATGTTACACTGACAGAGGGTTATTCTTTCCATTTTCCAGAATATTTGGGAAGGCTTCGTGGAAAACCTAAGCCAATAATAGCTATATTTCAGTAATTCAAAAGGCAAAAAAAGCACCCAGATTGAAGTTTTCAGTAAAAACAAAATCACAGAACTGGGAATACATGGAACTAATAAAGGGAGAAGGCAGGAAAGAGCTATGCTTTTAGAAAGAGTGCTGTTTATTTAGCTTAGTGGAACAAAGAGCATCTATATGATATATGCAGAGGCCCAGTCAGGTATGCAACTGAAATGTGGTAGGAGATGAGAGTCCTTCGCAAGTTCTTCATCTGGTGATTAAACAATGAAAGTTGAATTTTAGAAATATTTATCTGTGGAAGGTTTATGGGTGCAGATTATAGGGAAATGGAACTAACTCATGATTGGTACAGTTGTTCTGGTGCAAAACAGAAGTTTATTACAGAGAGTGGTGATAGAATTATCTGAGATAGACATGCACGCATGTCTTGGTATCTGTAGAGAATTGGTTCCATGATTCCTTGTAGATACCAAAATCCACAGATGCTCAGTTTCCTTATATAAAGTGTCATAGTATTTGCATATAGCATATATGTTTCCGTGTACATTATAAATTATTTCCAGATTATTTATCACATCTAATTCAATATAAATGGAATGTAACTAATTGTTACACTGTACTTTTTCCTATTTTTTATTATCCAATCAGTGTTTTTTTTAAAAACGTAATTTTGGTACACATCTTGTTTGAATCACTGGTGCCTGATCCACAGATTCAGAGGGTCAAATGTGTGTACGCATATTCCAAATATGTTTATATCTCCAACTGTTGGAGAACAGCTGTAACCCTAAAACAGTGTTTTCATCATTGTATCTTAAGCAGTGCCTATAAAATTCAGGGTCCAGTGAGCCAAAATAAGAGCAAACTACATGGTCAACTTTCTTTCTCTTTCTTTCTTTCTTTCTTTCTTTCTTTCTTTCTTTCTTTCTTTCTTTCTTTCTTTCTTCTTTCTTTCCTTCCTTCCTTCCTTCCTTCCTTCTTTTTTGTATTTTAGGAAAGGATCTACAGAGTGTTCAGGGTCTCACTACTAGATCAAACTCAAAACGATCCACCTGTGTACAGCCTCCCAAGAGCTGGGATTACAGGCACGTGCTACCACACCCAGTCTCCATTGCCATCTCAGCATGCCCTGGGGGCAGGGCTGGCACAACAGGCCTGGGAATTGAACTTCGGCCACTGTCAATTTTCAATAGCTATAATATTACAGAGAAATGGCATTATGGTAATACGGAAATGAGTGATGTCGTGGTAGAAGTCGTAGTGACTGAAACGCTAACATGTTTTCTTTTGAACCAAAATATTATTACATAGCGAAAATCTTTATCTTTTGCTCCTAGTGTTTTAAGAACAGCCTGCATTTCTGGTTTGTTACCTACTGTACTTACAGAAGCTGGGATATTCAGAGAAATACCTATAACTATGTCAAAGAAGTGGGAAAACGACTTATGTTGGTACTACTAATTTATATCAGTTTTTTTTTTTCTTTTTAAGACAGGGTCTAACTGTGCAGTTCATGCTGCCTTTGAGCTCACTTTTGGTCTCAAACTTGCACTGATCCTCCTGCCTCAGCTTCCCAAGTGCTGGGATTACCAGCATGCACCACCACGCCCAGTTATATCAGTTTTTTTTAAAGTAGCAGTTAATGTTTAAACTTTTTACTTTGCCTAATGCTGAATGCTGATACCTCTAATCTGAGCAACTGCATTGAAGACAACAAAGTGCAATATAACAACCACCATTGAATACCTTTCATCTTGTTCTTTTAAATATATACTGTCTTTAATGTCTTATCTATCATTATTATACTCTTTAAAATAAATTTAAAAAATAAAAAGTAAAAAGACAAGGGAAAATTAAGGTTTATTAGAAGGAAGCATTAATATTTAATTGATCAATCTTGCATATCTACATTTGATAGTCTGAGCAACAAAGATGACAATAATAGTACATAATATAACAACCCCTGTTAATATTCCATTCTTGTTTTGAAATTCTGCACCATGTATACTGTCTTATGTTGGTTTATTTCTGTCTTTATTTTTGCTATTTACTCTGGTTTTTGTTTTTGTTTTTCCTCTTTAAAGCTAAAAATAAATAAATTAATTAGGTAAAATGCCTTAGCATTCCTGGAGGTGGAAAGCTAAATTAAAGCATCATCAAATGGTTTGTTTAAAATCTCAGGGTATCACTGAATAAGATACCGATGAGCAAGGGGAGGACTCCGGTGGTTCCCCACTTCCTCTTACAAGCATATTGGTAGTAAGCTCTGATATTCTCTGGAGGGAGAGTAGTGAGTCACGGACAAGGCACGCTTTCCAAATCTCCCACCGAAAACATTCACATCATGATTGCTACCTGAGGTGCCAAGGGGAGGAAGCATGACTACGAATGGTGGTGGTGGATTGGCCATGGAAGCTCAGCTCGCTCTTTCCTCTCACATCATGTGCCTAGCGCTACTCTAACATGAAACAGAATCCACTCAGAAGGGGCGAAGTGAGGTTAGCTAGGACTCCAGGCACCTTTCTTTTAAGTTTGGTTCTTTCCTTTCAATGATTTCTTCAAAACTGATCTTTTTGCTGCGGCATTTCCTAGAACAGTAGGATGTCTTACTGACATGCGTCTGCTGTGAGGCTTTGCATGCCTCCCTCCCCCACACGGCAGCATGAGTCTTCTTGGGCTTTTGACCATAAAAAAACAGTTTTACCTCTCTGGTCTATTCAATTTCTATTCTTATGAATTATGATTTGAAGTAATGAAGCAGAATGCATCTTCAGAATCAAGTATAAATTTATATTCTTCCTTCTATGACAACTTGTTGCTTCTTGCTTTCAACATGTCTTCAGTCTATTACACCACCCTTATCCTTCTAATAGAAGCCTCGTGAGCTTCATCTTAACCAGCAGCATTTCTATGCAGTCTCTGATCAGAGTTTCCAATATAGTTTGCAGCATGCAGGGGCTGCTCCTTTGACAGTCTCTCAAAACTTTTCCAAATTCATTTTGAGAGCTTTTAACCCATATGGTCATGCATCACAACAATGACCCCACTCTCCTGGCTCCAGTTTCAGTCTTGGTTCCTTTTTTCTCATTGCTGAGATACAATGCACAACACTCAAAATTAAAGAAGAAAAGATTTATTTAGCTTACAGTTTGTGAAGGTTTCAGTCTTATTCAGCTGGCTCCAATTCAGAGTGGTGCATGACAGAAGGCAACATTTCATGGTGGCAGAAAACAGCAAAATCAGCAAGAGAAAAAAGGGAGGAATAAAGAGAGAAGGCAGAAGAAATAGCTCAGCAGTCTGAGCACCTGCCCAGCAAGCCCACGGACCTGAGTTCAATCCCTAGTACCACATGCCACGCAGGCCCTGAAACCGGACGTGGTGGTGCACAACTACAATCTCAATGCTTGAAAGACTGAGACAGGAGGATCACTGGATGATCACTGCACAGCTGGACCCTGCATCAAATAAACAAACAAATGGATAAAGAAATATTTTTTAATTTTTTTTTTAAATAAAAGAGAAGTTATATGCAGGTTACCAGACTCAAAGTAGATGTAGCATCCCTAGCCTTGGACCATGAATCAATCACCAACTCTAGACATCCATCTAATGGTGTTCTTTCTTCCATAAAAATTTTTGTTTCTTTCTTTCAGTATGTTTTCACATAAGCTTGAAGCTTTTGGGGCAGGAGGGCATCCAGACACAAACCATAAGAAACATACATTCAGTTTTGGTTACATCAGAATTCTCAGATATGTGTCCTGATCTTGGCAATTAGATTTACTTCTTTTGAAATGATGTTTCTTTATGAAAATCTTCTAATAGGATCAAATTGCTCAAAATGTTGGAGGATTTCATAACTCTTATTTCTTTTTCCATAAAAATATTTCCATGCTAAACTGAGCTAAGATTATTATGGAGTCAAAATTATTTTGCCTCTAAACAATGGAAACATTGTTTGAGATATCAGATAACCTGAGAAATGTGTAAATGATAAGTACTGAGAGGGAAGAAAAGACAAGTAGGCAGAGAATTAAATGATGAAACCTTAAGAAAAATATTCTTATAAAAAATGTTAGGGGATATGTCAGGCCAAACAACTGTGAAACTTTGTCATTGTCACCATTTCAAGTCCTTCTGTGTCTTAAAATAGTAACGTCACTGACAGCAATCTATTTTGTCAAGAAATGCTCCATTCGGGTCTTTTGTGTAGTTACTCTTTTTTTTTAAATGTATTTTTTCTTTTTTCATACAGGGCCTCACTATGCAGGTTGGACTCATCGTGATCCTCCTGTTTTCAGCCTCCCCAGTGCTGGGATTATAGGCATGCATCTCCAAACCTGGACATAGTTGCTGGCTCAGCACATCCAGGGGTGTGGCCAGAGCAGCTTGTGGGGCCAAGGATAAAATCCCGGCCCCTATACTTGCCTGAGCAGGCACTCAGTACACTGAGCTATCTTGCTGGCCTGTGTAGTTATTCTTGAGCCTAGCAAAAATTATATAAAAGGTAAACAGACTCCGTATTGATAGTATCCTGTGATGTAATTACATAGCCATTTTTTTTTCATATTTTACTACTGTCTGCCTTTAAAGGCCACTAGTGATGAAACCTTTGACACAAGCGACAGTCATTAAGGTTGGACAGTTTTATGTGTTCACACAAGAAAACAAAGCCTGAGATACCTAGAATTATAATAGCAGAGATAGAATTTTAGAAATTTTTGTCAGGTTAAGATGAGTGATTTTAATACAAGATTTTGTCTTATATTTATAAAGGAACATAAAATTACTCAGTATTATGTATGTGTTTTTTGTTTTATTGAAATGCTCGTTAAATATTTACTGAGTATATGACTACACTTATGATATCTTTGGTAATTGACATAGAATGTTGGGTGTGAAAGGCCCTAGCTACAAATCTGTGGTCTCCTTAATCTTATTCACAGTATGAGCCAGAGAAATATTATCTGAGGCCCAGAAATCAAATAAATTCACCAGTATTTAGAGATAATGAGTATCCAAATTATTCTTAGCCCAGCTCAGAGCTATATTCAAAACATTTATGTTTCTCTATGTCCGGCCACAGTTCATTCACAGAAATCACTTTGTATTGCCAGAAAATACCAACAGTTTAGAAATATTTTAGAACATAGGACAATGTGTGAAATATTTCAATAAGAACTTTAATAGAGAATTATTTAATTCAGTGAGTTCCAAGCAACTAACATCTCAGTGTGCGTAGCTTTCATCTACAATACATTGCAGTCATAAGTTCAAGAATTCTGCTTGTGGGTACATTTGCTTGAGGCATGAAAGTCAGAAAGCAGGCATACCCAGTTCCTTGGCAATTACTGATGAAATAGAACTCGTTGTCATCAGACGGGCAATTCAGTATTTAACCAATATCGGAAAAGCGAAGTACATAAACTGCTATGCATTTTGCCAGTCATCTTTGTCTCTTTGGAAAAGAAGAAAATTTGATTAAGTTCAGTGTTTGTCATATTTAATAGAATCCTAAAAATACTACAGGTTGGCCTAATATTTTATAAACACACTGGTAATACTCGAGCTTTTACAATAGAATGTCTCATCGTAAAAATATTCTGTTTTCTTTGCTTCTAGATTAAATGGGTAGGTAAATAGAATCAAGGGCTGGTGTGGTTTTGTGCTATGCCTTGGGACACATAACTGTGTGCCCAGAGAACATCCTAATTTTGCTATCATGCAGTCATTACCAAATAACCCTTGTGTAATGATTTGCTTCACAATTGTGCCTGTACATTGTGGAATGGTGTAGCTAGTGAGTCTTACTCTAACAGAATTTCAGTACAGTGTTACTGTTACATCTACTAGATTTGGGAAATTCATGAATTTCCATAAAGATCATTTTCATTGGAGGTCTTTGATCACACTGAAGTCTTCAGTGTTTCACATGTAACCTTTGAAAAGTTGTTTAGGAAAAATGTAATCTATCTATTGGATTGATGATCAGTTTGAAAATACTATTAGTTTGAAAAACTCCAAGGGATTAAACACCATGTCATAAAAGAAATTATGAGCAAGCTATGCAGAGAGAAGCACCGCACAGAGTGGACATGGTCCAGGAAGAGGCAAATCAGATCTGATGGGGGGGATGAATTTTAAACCCAAGTTTCCTCATTTGCAAATTATAGTTATTGATATAGCTCGCTTTCCCCAAGAATACTAGTAGAAAATTATGTTTACTTACATCATAATTTTTAAATTTAAATTTAAAATGTATCTTAATTTTGATGCCTGGTACTGATACTTCACTAAGTAAGGAACAACACACACTTTCATCACATTAGTCCATAAGAGCTAATTCTTGAAGACGTAATTCAAAAGTCTTACTAGCAAGACTTACCCTAGGATAAGCTATGTTATTTCATGGTACCCAAAACAGACAAAAACTTGTTAACACAATAGAGATATTTTTATTGTTCTTGCTATATAGCCAACCTAGAAAGCAAAGGTCTGCATTTCATAAAATTATAGATG
>PVKN010027430.1:0-13530 GCA_004027915.1 Capromys pilorides | reverse complement strand
TTTTCAAAAATGATACTTCACGTTACTTTATGATGTTCTCTGTGTGTGTATGTGTGTGTGTGTGTGTGTGTGTGTGTGTGTGTGTGTGTGTGTTTGAGATAGGGTCTCCTTATGCAATACAGGCTGGCCTTGAGCTCACTTTGTAGCCCAGACTGGTCTCCAACTTGCAACAATCCTCCTGCGTCAGCCTCCTGAGTGCTAGGATTACAAGTGTTTGCCAGCATGCCCAGAACTTTATGTTGTTCTTAAGATAAAATTACCAGAGATGGCATTGATGGACCCTCAGAAACTCACACCTTTAACTGGATGAAAATTAATTTTGTAAAGTCTGTACAGCACAATTTCCATTGGTGGTGTTTAGAATACCTGTACCTCAAAATAGATATTTTTGTTTTCCTTGATTAATTTTGCTGTGTAGCTTATATGTACTAAATGTATGCAAGTGAAGTATACGATTCAGTGAATGTCAACCACTGTACAACCATGTAACCACCACCTTGACCCAGACAGTGGTTGTTTCCATTATCCCCAGAAGGTTCATTTGCATCATCACTTCCATCCCAGGCCCTAGGTAGCTATGGGGTTTCGAGTCAGTCTGGATCATATTCTGTATCTATAGAGAAATTTACATAAATGAAGTCATATACAGTGTCTTCTTTGAGGTCTAAATTCCTGCTCCGTTTGCCTGTGAGATCCATCCCTGTAGGTTGCCTGATTAAGCATGGCATTTTTCATCGTTAGGTAAAATGCCATTTCATAAATGTACTAAAACTTGCCTATCACCAAATAAATAATTAAACATATGAGTTAATTCCAATCTGGGGTTATTACAAGAAAAGCTGCTATGTTTGTATGTATAGGTCTTTAAGCCATGACTCTCAAAAGAGATACTTTATTTTCATCTCATACCTTGGAGGTTGGCGGACTCTCGCTACCACTGTTTCACATCAAGCAAATTTTCCAAAGGAAATCCCAGATCTTGTTCGAGGACCAAATTAGCAGGGTGAGGCAATGGTGCAGGATATAATTTTGAGAGCATCTTGGAAAGCTATCTGGGAAGCACCTGATCACCCTCCTCCTGTATCAGGTGCAAAGCAGAAGGCTCCTGTTGCTCACTGCCCTTCTTCTCTCCATGTCTCCTGGCTCCAGACGAGTCTAAGGCTTCTGCCAAGTCAGTCCCTGTCCCCTCCCATGACAGGAGGGTCATGGAAGAAAATAACAACAGTCATCATGCTGTTTAATGCCAGATCCCCTAAATAGCTCCAGAGGGTGGTAGCAGGGTCAGGCAACCCCACAGGCCACTTGAGCATCTGCCCAGTGGCCTCTAGGGTATTCTATGACCTCTTCTCAGCTACAAGAGTAATGTTTCCTTGTGCCTTGGGAGAATTCTGCACAGTGATTTGCCCAGCCTACCTTCCAGAAGTAGAATGCAAACTTCTTAGGAGCAAAAACCATGCCTTATACAAAATTTTATAAGCACAAGGTACATACTAAGCACACAAATATGGTATAAGGGAATATATTAACTAAACCTGAAAAATGAGCAAGAACTCCTGACTCATAAATGCTCAAGATTTTTACAATGTGGGGTCCTTATCAATCCAATAATTCCAATAAAATATTTGTGATTGTCCCCTCATGTCAAATATCTTTCTCCAGAGTGGGGAAAAAGGACCATCATATCTTATGTTTAGATGCATTATACAGATGGTAGCTAGCACCACTGCCTGTTTCTGAAGCAGAAATCTGAGGACAGCAGTAAACATCATTCTCTCTTCTCTCCCCAGTACCTCTTGTAGGGTAGGGGCCGTTTTGGAGTAAAATCTAAAACTGAAATTCTTAGCGTGTTTTTCAGAAAACTAAATTTGAAAAGCAAGATAAACTTGGGATTTGTTTTCATTAAAAAGCAATATGGGGCTGGCAAGATGGTTGAGTGGTCTAAAGCGCTTGCTTAGGAGGGCTCAAGCAACTGCGGGGACTGCAGTTCGATCCCCAGCACCACATGCTGCGCCAGCGCCACCACCAGGGCAGGCTGAGCCAGCCACAAAATGAATAAATAAAGAAACAAACAAACACAACAAGCAAACAAATAAATAAATAAATAAAATTTTAAAAAAAGCAATATGACAGCAAATGCCAGGCAACTTTTCAGGAAACTATCTCCAGTACTGAAGAAAGCTAGGTCCTGAAAGGAAAGGACTACGCTTTGCAGGCCTAGAGAGCTGTCTATGTGTGCCTATCAAATGCACTTGTTACTAGATTTAACTCTTGTCCACTGAGATTTTCACTGGGCAACTTTCTCTTCCCTCAGTTCACAGACATTGGGACCTTCGAGACGGTGTGGCAAGTCAAGTTCTACAATTACCACAAGCGAGACCACTGCCAGTGGGGAAGCCCCTTCTCTGTCATTGAGTATGAATGCAAGCCCAATGAGACACGCAGTCTCATGTGGGTGAACAAGGAGTCCTTCCTCTGAAGACGGCTCTTGCTCATGCTGCTGGACAATCTCAGAAACCTACCTTTAGATAAACCAGCACAAGCCTTCCCCAAGGCACGCCACACCATGACTGTTTCCTTTCTGGAATCAGTGACCTGTTATTCCCGATTAATTCCAAAGTGTAATTTTTCTCTGATATAGTAGCCCTGATATAAGAGATTGTGAACTTCTTCCCCAAAAAATGCTCTTTCTTGTTCTTTTGTGCTGGTGTTCCTGCACCCATTCGTGCTCAGTCATCTTGTTGACCACTTGTGACAAGCTCAGTGGAACTTGAAGGTTCCACTAAGTGACTGTGGTGATTTGTTTCCAAGATGAGTAACCCCCACATATACTTTTTCTGTTCATTGTTAAATTTTTTAAAAATAACAGTGTGTTTGGGTCCTCCCATGTGCAGTATGGTGATGCATAGCACGCAGCGTCAGCTTTCACAGCAGACTTTGTGACAATGTAATGCAAGCTGCAGGGACCTGGACTCGATGCTGTGCTTCCTGTGAACAGTTCAACTTTTCAGGGAATAAGAATGAGAAAAGGACAACAATGTCAGACGTGTTTCTAATATTCAAATGCTCTTTTAAGAAACTTAAGGGTTTGTGCAATGGCCTGGTGGCAATGAGGCAATAGCTTTGCTGTAGAGCCCTGGAAGCAAAGTCATAGGTGTCCTAGGGCCACTCCCTTGGCAGGCTCCCCTAGCGTTCAAGTGTGCATATCGATGGTGCCCCTACATTCCCTTCACTTGAACTTTGTAAAACTGTGTATGGATCTCTAATCAATTTTTTTGATATTTCTTAATAAAGGCATTAAAAATCATGCCGTTGCTTGGATTCTTAATTGGGGCAACAGCTATCTTGCAGTGGACCTGTGCCACAGGCCAATCCACGTGAATCTTTATGCTGCACAGCAAGGGGGATGTGGAGTACTTGGAGTAGAATTAATTTGCTTATTTACCACGCGTGTTCCTGCCAACTTTAACAAAGGAGCACAGGACCAAGCATTTGGTGGGCAGTCAGAAATTGTCCCTATTCTTGCTCCATTCCTCCTGTGGTTACCACTTTCCATTAGCGACACAGCAGTGTAGGAGGAGAGCATAGAGCCGTAACAGCATGGACACCAGGCTTAAGATCTCCTTACCTGCCCCCAGGGCAATGCACAGTGCCTACCACAAAGGTGCCCGTGCTTCATGTAGTTTCACAAGAGGAAAGGAGCGTCCTCCCCAAAGGAGCACCATAAATTCCAATAATATTGAAATACCTGAGTAGCACAAACCCTACTGTGTTGGCAAAAGTTGGCTGGGGATTAGCTGTTCGTTTGTGTTTTAGCACCTGGAAATCTTTCATGCAAAAAAAAAAAAAAATGCAAGTTAATGAGAGTATTTTTAAAGAATTGGTTATTGTAGAACCAACTTTGGAAGGCTGGTACTTTCTGCTTCTACATAGGCTGCCTGCAGTGAGGCTGTGCTACCACCAGAGAACAGCAGTACCTTGACTTGGGGCTGATACATGGTGTTTCTCAACCTGCTTGTTTGATTATTTGAAAATGCCAGCATCTATTACGATTGTCAAATACAAGCACGAACCCACTCTAATAAATATATTGTTAAAACCAACATGCAATTATTCAGACATTGAGAGATTTAAAACATGGATTTATGACAAATATTTGTTTCCTTTCAAAATTCCAGAATATTCAATAGAAATACAGGTCAATTAAGAAGTAGAAAAAAGAGAAAACTGTGCATTTTAATCCACAGAAGCATTTGACCAGTAACTAGCTGCATCTGTGAACAAGCTGTTTCATGCCCTCATCTCTCAGAGCTTTAGTATTTGATTTGAGGGGTGGAAACAATATCATGATTCTGCAATGTTCCATGCTCTTGCTGCTTTTTTTTAAGTAGAAGCTTTACTTGGAGTTTGAGATGAGTCGGGCAAGGCTGGAGGAACTGTGGCCTGATATAACTGTGCACACCTCCCACAGAGGAGAAAGGGGTCGAGCCCTGTGGGAGAAGCTCTGTGTGAATCCCACTAACACCAAAGTGGTAGCTTCACGTTTCTGCCTTTGAGTTCGCCTGTCTCTGCACCAGGCTGATTTCCAAAATGCCCTGTGATTACGTTTTTGTTTTTTTTTTTAACTGACTGTTTTCTATATTTTTGTCTGAACTTTATAAAACTCGATTTCACTTTAAATACAGGTGTGCATGTGTGTGTGTGCATGTGCGTGTGTGTGTTTTCCCGAGGCTAGAGGCAAGGTTGAATCAACAGAGGTGGAGAAGAGATGGAGATGAAGTAACAGGAAATCTTAACAGCTAATCTGCCACATTAAGTGATGTCTCCTGGCATATACTGTTCTACTTATGATTGGATTCCAGCCCAGTTTCTCTGGCTACTTCTCTCTTTGCTCTCCTCCTCCTCCAAAATGTGAGTGCTCAGCTATATCAAGCTGCTGAGTTGTAACTTTGCCCCTTAGCCATCTGGAAAGGCTATTTTTATACAGGTTGTGGCCGCATCTCTGGACTCGCAAGCGTCAGATGGCTACGCAGAAGCTCGAGGAGCTGGGCCACCCTTCTAATTCTGATGCTGACTAGAACTCTTTGGGCAGGTGAAAGAGTCGAAATGCTTTGAATTTATATTTTATGACACCTTGTGTTTTGAGCAGCCACTTATCCAGTTATCTAAAATATCTGGATCACAGCTAAGAACATAAAATGTGCCAAGAAATAATGATCCCTGTCACAAATGTCATAAACTCCTCTGACTGGAGGCTTCAGTCTTCTGTCAAGGCATGGTTAGACACAATTCTAACACCTCGGGTGATCTGGTTTCTGACCCTTAAGACATTTAAAGCATGATAATTAGAGGAAAGGAGGTAAGTATGTGGGAAATAACTTTTCTAACAAAGAGGGAGGACAAAAATATAGAAAGCAATCAGTTAAAATATAATACATGGAGATATCTTTATACTATAAGGATACAGTCCTATATAAAAGCAGTGTTTCTATAGGTATCAACTAATTGATAGCCGTAGTAGTAGCTCTGACTCACATAGCAATAGTGCATTATCTTTGGTGTTTAAATTCTAAAGCCAGGGCCGGCGAGATGGTTCAGTGTTCTAAAGCGCCTGCTTAGGAAAGCTCAGGCAACTGCAGGTACTGCAGTTCGATCCCCGGCACCACATGCTGCACCAGCCCCACCACCAGGGCAGGCTGAGCCAGCCACAAAACTAAATAAAGAAAAAAATAAACAAACACAACAAGCAAACAAATAAATAAAATTAAAAAATAAAAATAAAAATAAATTCTAAAGCCAAAGTACCTCAAACCAAATCCTACCCCGTTGTTATTTAGCTGTGAGCTTGTAGACGAGCCATTTACTATCTCAAGTTCTTGACTTTCTCCTTGGAAAGTGGAAATGATAATATTTACTTAACCTTTAGGACAGTGCCTGGTATGTAATATCACTGTTTGCTAAATTTTGTTTAAAAATCCAGAGAAGGAGAGATACATTTCCAAGCAAAATCATTAAAAAGTCTAAGAGAAAAATTGAAAGCTCTTTAAGAAATACAACTCAGATCTCCAGGATTTCTGTGCAAAGATTTGATACAATGGCCAAAGATTTTACTCTTTCTGTAGTAAAAAGATACAAGCAGCAATAATATTTTAGTTGTTTTTAATCATTTATTTATTTATTTGCTTTTTTAAAAAAAATTTAGTGCAGGATCACACTATGCATCTTGGACTCATAGTGATCCTCCTGTCTCAGCCTCCCTAGAGCTGGGATTATAGGCCTGGGCCGCCACGCCCATTCTGAGGGTGGGCACGTGATATCAGAGATCAAACCCAAGTCCTTGTGCTTGCCAGACAGGCGTTCAACCAGCTATCTCCTGTACCCCAATATTTTTAATTACTTAAAAATAAATTATCCTTCCACCACAGCAACCACTGTAGAACAGTAGCCATGCCCTCCACTATCCCATGGCCGTGGGCCTCCACAAGGCCCACAAGGTGACTAAGAATGTGAGCCAACTGAGGCACAGCTTCTGCCACGGATGCCTCACCAAACACACCAAGTTCGTGCAGGACGTGATCCGGGAGGTGTGCAGCTTCACCCCCTACAGCAGTGCGCCATAGAGCTGCTCAAGGTCTTCAGGGACAAAGGTGCTCTCAAGTTCATCAAGAAGAGGGTGGGGACACATCCGTGCCAAGAGGAAGCATGAGGAGCTGAGCAGTGTGCTGACTGTCACGAGGAAGGCAGCTGCCAAGGACTGAGCCTCTCTGGAATAAAGCTTTACAGAAAGTTCTAAATACACAAACGAACAAATAGACAGTGTGTGGTGGTGGCACACATCTGTAGTCCCAGCCCTTTATGAAGCTGAGCCAGGAGAACCTCTTGAGTTTGAGGTCAGCCTGAGCCATAAAGTAAGTTCAAAGTCAGCTTAAACTATAGTTAAACCCTTCTCAAAAGTCAAAAATAATTATAAAGAATAAATTATTTGAAATAATATACATTGACCCTCTATATCCATAAGTGCTGAACCAAAAGATTACAACAACCATGAATCAAATACATTTAGGAAAAAGTCGCTTTGTACTGAATGTGCACAAACTCTTTTTCTTGCCACTATTCTTTAAACAATATGCGAAATAAAATTGAAGAGGAAAAAGAAAAGGTGATATTGTTTTAACTTGCTCTTGATAACATTTTCTAGATGTATAATTTCAGATGTGTTGAAATAATATTTTGAATAAAGAAGTCTACTACTTAAAAAAATAAACAATATGATATGGTTTACATAGCATTTATATGATGCATCCTGAATAGTAGTATTTAAAATGTATGTGAGGATATGTATAGGCTATATGTAATTACTATGCCATTTTATATGAGAGACTTGAGCATCCATGGCTTTTGACCTCCAAAATGTGTGAGATCCAAACTAAGTGCCTGCTTAGGCAAGCATAGGGACCAGGGTTTGATCTCCAGCACCACATGCCATGCCAGCCCCACCCCCTTGGGATGGTTATACAGCCACCAAGACTGGGTGTGACACTGCAGGCCTGTAATCCCAGTGCTGGAGAGGCTGAAAATGGGAGGATCACCATGAGTCCAAGCTGTGTAGTGAGACCCTATAGCAAATACATGAGAAAAAAAAGATGTGTGGGGTCATGCTAGAGCCAAACTCCTGAGTACCAAGAGGCAACTGTACTTTCAGATATGCTAAGGAATGACTTTCTCTGCAAACAATCTTCAGAAGCCCTCTTTGATAAAGACCCAGTTTTGAAAAAGACGCAAGCATCAGGAAAAATTTAAGAGAACCTATGCTTTGATAAAGGTCAGGAATGATGTCAAAAATTCTATTTGTCATTCCTTTTACTCCTCTTAATCTTGTGAGGTAGGCAGCGTGTGTCACAACTTCATACTACAGAAGAGAAATAAGTTTAAAGACTGAAAAATACGACTCAAGATTAAATAACCAATTTTACATGCCATGCCAGCCCCACACTTTTATTGGATTCTTGATTTTCTTGTGTAATAAGTCCCACTGCACAAAGTGAGTTTGGGTTAAATGGTACAAGTATATGAGGTACAAATCTCTTCTTCTCACTTCCTATGGGCAAATATCTTTTGTTTAAGACCATGTCTTTGCACGCCCACACTATTGAAGTGTTTGGTTTTTAACTCAGTGGCTTTGTATCTGTTTGTTTGCAGGCTACTTAATCACTTGCCTTTTTTTCCCCGAAGAACATAACTATAGGCATGGGCATATTTTAAATATATGTGGGATTTTTTGTTGGTTTGTTTGGGGCTTTTGTTTTTGTTTTTGAGTCAGGGTCTTGCTATGTAGTTTGGGCAGACTTTCTGCTCACTTTTGTAGCTCCCAGGCCGGTCTCAAACTCACAGCGATCCTCCTGTCTCACCCTCCACAGCACTGGGATTATAGGCATGTACCACTATACCTGGGGTTATTTAAATATGTGTGTTTTAACATCATTGTCAATAAATGTAAGTATTCTGTTTCTATTCGGGATTTTTTTTTTTTTTTTTTTTTTTTTTTTGCAGGACCAGGGTTCAAACTCATGACCTTGCTCTTGCCCAGCAGGTACTTGTGCCACGGAGCTATCTCCCCAGCCCCAGTATTCTGTTTCAAGAAATTCATTTACCTGTAGTACAGCAGGCTCGTCTTACCCATGGGAGATTTGTCCTAAGACCCACAAGTGGATGCCCCAAAACATAAGTAGTACTACACGTTATACGTACTACAATTTTCCCTATACATCCATACCTCTGATGAAATTTAATTTACAAAGTGGGCATAGTAAGAGATTAGTAATCATAATAAAATTGAATAATTGTTACCAAACAGCATATTATAGTAAAAGATTTCGTTACACTATTCACAATGGCATGCAATTTAAAACTTATGAATTGTTTATACTTTTGCACTTCTGCTCTTCATACTTTTGAACCTCCATTAACCAAGGCTAACCAAAATGAAGAACATGAAATCGTCAATAAAAAGGGTCTAGAGAGTAGGCCCCTTAGGACCTCAGTGAACCCTGAGACCCCCCTAGCTCGCCAACAGGATGATGTGTGGGGCGCCTTCCGCGACGCAGCCAGCCACGGCTGAGACGCAGGAGCTCGTAAACGTGGTGAGGGCTGAGCTTGAAGAGAAGGAAAACCAGAAATATTCAGTTTCCAAGGCTGTGTCCTACAAGGTCCAGATGGTGTCAGGGACCAACTACTTCATCAAGGTAGACACTGAGGAGGAGAACTTCATGCATTTGCGGGTGTTCAAGAGCCTTCCACATGAGAACAAGCCCCTGGAGTTGGCTGCCTACCAGACCAACAAGTCCAGGCATGACGAGCTGGCCTACTTCTAGCCCCTTGTCCTGCACAGCTCCATGTGACTGCTACCCTTTATCGCCTGCAAGCTCATGTTCGGGACCATGATGCAAATCACCCTGCTGGGCCACTCAGTCATGAGGAGCAGCTTCTTACACTGTGACTCCAAAATATTTTTGTGTGGTTTTCCCCTCCCGGTGAATAATATTGTTCCCAAGAGGCTTCTACATGATCTACCTTTAAATGTCTATTTTTAAAGTCTTTACTCTTGAAAAAAAATAAAAAATAAAAAGTGTCTACTGTACTCTCTATAGCAAATTATTTGAAGATGGATTTTTCTCTTTGAAATTAGTTTATCTGCCACTAGAGCAATAGACAGGGTGAATTAAATGTTTTCTTTAGCAAGAGGGACATTTCACTCCCTGCTTGCTAACAAATGCAAAATACAACATGTGTGGGCCTACACTTGGACTTCAGTGTATCCCTGATGGGCACGCTAGTCCGTGGCAACAGCCAATTTCTTACTCTCCTTCAGATGCTCAAAGCAGAACGATTTCCTTGCCACCGCACAACCTGTTCCCTCTGCTTGGAATGCCTTACTCCATTTTCTACCGAGTAAATGCTTTCAAGTGCCAGCTTAAATGTCACCTCCCCTCCGAAGTTTTTCTTGATTCCTCTGAAAGGTTGAGTCAAGCATAGTTTTGAAATATCTTTATTCAAAGGTTTTGTTTTATTACCCATTTCTGAAAGACTTTACCAGCTTCCCTTCATTTAACTTCTGCTTTTAAGTTCCTTGGACAGCTTCCACATGTTACTTACTCAGAGAAAATAAGCTGACTCAATAAAAGTGATGAGATTCTAGAAAGAGCTGGCTGGCTGGCTGGCTGGAATACCAGCCAGCCACTGAGACGTTTGGAAGACATTAGGCTTTGGTGGCTTCATTCTCCCACTCTGTTTAAAGAAGACTTTTAGAAGAAGAAAAGAGGATGAGAGAAAAAGAAAGATTCTGGATTGTCTTATAGACAGTGGTTCCAATGAATTTGTCTTTTTGTATTAGAAATAATGATGATGCTGAGGTACATCATTCTCTGAAGGAGTTTATGAAGCTGTTTGTTTCTGACAGGGTAATTTGGCCAAATCTTTCATTCCCATCTAGGCACATGATAGAACTGCACCTCCATGGCTTATGGCAGCAATGTGTGTCATTAGCTCTGACCAGAAGCTGTGACCAGAAGTGACATGTGTCATTCCCAGACTGAAACATCCAACTGTCTATGCAACCCCACCACCACCACCCGCAGAGCTCTCTTCCCTGTTGCCATGGCAACCAGCCACTTTTAAAAGGATCCATCCTTTTAAAAATTTAAAAGGGCCTGTGGAGTGATAGCACAGCCAATTTTATTGGACCAGTAGCATAAATGACAAACTTCTCACCCAACGTGGTGTCATGGAAACTTTGGAGAGACACAGAAAAGCTCAAAGACTCACAAGCAAGCATCCACATACTAATGATCTGAATTTCACAGTTAACATTTTTGCTCTATTTGCTTTATCCTTGTTTCAGCCCTCTATACTGTATTAGTCTTTTTTTGAAAAAAAATCATCACTAAAATTTGGGGTCTGGCTACTATTTGAGGAATGCAAACCAGTTGCTCTCCTTTTCTGATAAGGACTCTAAAGCAAAATGACTTTAAAAAAAAAAAAAAAGCAATTATTTTAAGTTAGTTCTAAGAAATAATTTCCTAGGCAAGCATGGTGGTGCACATCTATAACCATAGCACTTGGTATGCTGAAAAAGGGGAACACCGTGAGTTCTAGGCCAGTTTGGACTACAAATCAAGCTCAAGACCAGCTTGAACTACAGCGTGAGACCCTGTCTCAAAAAGGCAAGAAAGAAAAACAATTCCTGCTGGGAAAAGTTAAAAGCCAGAGAATGATTGAAAGGAAAATTAACCCAACTTTTTTTTATTTCATGGTCTTAAAATATAATTTTATTTTATTTATTGTTATTATTTTTTTGTAGTAGGAATTGAACTCAGAACCCCACATTTGCCAGGCAGGTACTGTGCCCCTAAGCTATATCCCCATTCACCAAATTCTGACTGAGCAAGTTTAAGTGAGCTAATACTTGGAGGTAGAGGGACAGACTAAATTTAAAAAACAAAAAAAAAAAAAAGGAAAGGTAAAATTATCACCCACTGAGTGCCTTGTGTGTGGCAGACATTTTATAAACACTCTCTCATCAGAACCTCCAGCAGCCCTATAAGTCATATACGATGTGCACAAATGAGGATATGACTCTGGCTGGCAGAGGCAGAAGGATCACAAGTTTAAGCTCAGATTGGCAAACAAGCTACTCAGTGACACTGTATCTCAAATGAAAACAAAAAAGAGCCAAGGACATAGCTTGGTATGAAGGTGCTGGATTCAAACCCCCTGCTGTTGCAAAGAGAACAAAAAGATATTAAGCTGCCTGTGCAAGATCCAGAGCTGGTGCCCGTGGAGGAGATGTGAAGAAACCTGAATGACGCCGACTCTGATATGCTTTCCTCCCACCAGGCAGTCCCTGGGTCCTTTGACACCCTCGGAAGATGTCATTTCCTCTGGTGGGATGACCATCTTTAGGGAGATTATGCCCAGCAGGTAACAGTGGCATTTGTTACAGCCTCCCTTCCTTGCTAACAAAAGATGAAAGTGTCAAAATTATTTGATAAGATCTTTTTCGCATATTCAGACAAGCTCAATCAACCCACAACCAGAGGAGCATTGTGAGAGTCACAAAACTGAAACAGCTGATTGGTCCTTTGCTTTTCCAGGCAATCTTTTTTCTAATAAAACAGGTATTTTTAACTGCTCTTAAAAAAAAAAAAAAAAAAAAAAGGCTTCTCCATCTCATACCAACTGGAGTGATCTGAGGTCAGAGCTCAGGGACAGGCCACTCATCCCACATGCACAAGGCCCTAGATCCAACCCCTAGCCTAGTCACCCTCCTTAAAAAAACTGGAATCTTGATCTTTATGTAGTTTATTGTATAGTCTTATGCTTCAGTGTAGAGTACATACCTGGGTGAATGCAAGGTACTTAAAGTCCCAAATCTGGACAATTACACCCTTAAAATTAGTTAATATGGCCACACAGAGCTCATTTTCAAACTTCACAATTTACACTGATTTTATATTCATACTGGCTATAAACCCCCACATGGAAATTATGGATATAACTTTAATCATCAGGCTCCCACTTGGCACCGTGATATTTTTCCTGAGCTCCACAGCTCCTGCTTGCCTGAGTAGGAGGGAATGGCTTAACCAAACTCACTCAGAAAGAAAGGCAGCATAAGCATGCACTGAAGGCCTGGGATAGTGGGGATTTGACTTCATCATACCTGGAAGGACAAAAACCTTCAAATAATTGAATATTTATTATCTTTTTAAAGCTTCTGTATAGATTTTAAATTTTCCCAGAAGGCTGAACGAGATTAAACGCTTAAAATTATGTGAGGATACACTCAAAGGGGCAGCATGAGGAAGTTTTCTGAGGTGATGAAATTGTTCTGTGTCCTGATAACAGTAGTGGCGGCATGCGTCTATACACATGGGGAAATTCGATCTATCTGTACAAATACATTCATAGTTAATCTTACTATGTGCTTATTTAAACAAACACTTTGGCACTAATGCAAAGTGGCTCATGAGGCAAGAAGTCAGGTTGTCACAGTCAGACCACCCCTGGGAAACAGCAGTAAATATTCCCAGAGGGGCAGGCCAGTGAACACAATTCCCAAGGTGTGACTGCCGGTGTGGTCTCCTCCTCTTGTCCTTGAAAGATTTGCTTTGTGTATCTGTATTTGGCCCTGAAATGGCACCTTCATCAAATCTGGAGTCATGGAACTGACACGTGGGAATGCTTTGATGACCATAATTGAGGGGGGCAGGACACAGCAAATGGGCAGCCAGAGAGGCATTGAAATCAGAAACTGGATGAACTCATTGAAAGTGGGGAAAACATAGGAAACTGGAGCCTATAGGAAAATGTATGATTAAAAACTGATCAGGGAGCCAGGCAGATAGCTCAGCAGTCTAAAGTGCCTGCTTAGGCAAGCTTAGGCAACCACAGGGACCACGGTTCAATCCCCAGCACCACATGTTGTGCCAGTCCCACCCCCAGGGCAGGTTGAGCCAGCCATAACATAAATAAAGT
>PVKN010027429.1:0-13525 GCA_004027915.1 Capromys pilorides | reverse complement strand
CAAATGCACAGGAAGACAGAAATAGCGAGCGAGGCAGAGCCCGAGACCCCGCCAGGGAGGTGCCCCGCACAGACATGAAAGGCCGGCCAGGAAGGCGAGTGGCAGGAGGGAGCGGAAATAAAAGCGAGAAAAAGTGAGGGAAAAAAATGAGACAGGGAAAAGGGGTCAGGTGTGTGGGGAGAGAGAACGAACAAAGATTAGCAGGGTGTCCTAAGGGGAGAAAATGCCCGCCCCCCCTTGCTTCTCACCCGATCACCACCCCAGCCCACCCCTCAACTCCTGTCCCTGTCCCCCATTCTCAGAATGAGAGTCTTGGGCCAGGCTGGGACTCAGGGTTGGGGGGCACAGCTGTGCAGAGCTGGGAGGGTGGGGGGGGGGTCCCTGGCGCCTAGCCCAGAGCAATTTAGTAAATTAGAGGAAACAGCTTTGCCTTCACTGCCCCCTGTTGAATACTGGCTGCCTGGGGTGAACAGGCTGGGAGCCCAGGCTCCTGGGTCCTGGGTCTGAAGGAAGCGGACGAAGGGAGTGGGGGGCCCTCAACTTCTGGCTTCCAGAGAGGCCCTGGGGCCTGCTCTGGAGGCTTCCAGAAGGGGTGAGGGTCCAGACAGGCAAGGGTTCTCTCTCGGCTGTCAATCAGCCTTCTGTCCAGTTGCCATGGTAGCATGGGCCTCCTCCACCCTGTGCATAGCCAGGGTGGGGAAAAGGCCCACACCCCCAGTCCTGCCCGCAGGCCTCAACCCTCCCCCCCTTGCTCAGCGATCCCAGGCTACTTTTTTTTTTTTTGGGGAGGGGGAAGGAAGCAGGGGCTCCTGGCAGGTCCTCCCTCCCAAATCCTGGCTCCTCCTCGCCCCTCCTTACCACTGCCCTTCCCCAAGCAGCTGGCTCAATCAACGCTCAGAATAGCCCCCTCTCCACCCCAAAATAACCCACAGCTGTGGCCTGGCCCCCGCGGGGTTAACACTGGTGCTCCTCTCCCTTCCCGAGGGTCGTTCACCCCTCCGACCATCCTTTTTCCTTCCCAGGCCCACCCCTTGCCTGGTCCCTGATTTTGGGGACCCCAGGGTTTTGCTCCCTGCTGAAACTCAGGAGGGTAGCCCCCAGCCCCTGCCTTCCTAGGAGGCTGTAAGCCGATCCTCTCCCTCCAAGGGTTTGGACACTGCTCCCCCACATCCCTCCAGGACTCAGGAGTGGCCTCCTGGGTTTTGGCTTTCCGGTGCTCTCTCTAGAGGCCAGATCCCCAGAGCCCACGCCCCCAGGGTGAGAGTCCAGGCCCCCAGCTCCATCTCCTCTTGAGTCTCAGCTCCAACTCCCTATCCAGCTACCCAGGGTCCAGAAGGTGGGACCCCGGCCCTCTTCCAACTTCTCCTATAGACTCCAGGCCTGGCCAAGGCCCCTGCCTCCCCCGAGGCTCCAGAGTCCCTGAACCCAGGAGCTTTGGTTCCCTCCCAGCCCCAGCAGCCTGGATGTTAGAGCTATACTCCTGTGTGCCCCCAGCTCCGGCCTCCCTAGTCGCTCCACAGAGATCTGTACATGGCACAGACTGTCCCCAAACTGAAGAGGAGGAGGGTGTCAGAGATTCCTGGGGTGTCCCTATCTCTGTTGCTTCCCCCACCCCAGTCCATCACAGAAGAGGGAAGCGACCACTTTGATCTTTACCCCCCAGTCACGCTGCAGACGCCGCTGTTCGACCCCCACCCCAGGTCTCTCCACCCAGTCCCGGTGCCTGCGAGAAGCTGGAAGGGCATTCCAGAACCTGGAGGAGGGGGTGGCAGCCTGGGTCGAGGGTGCCAGGGGCCTAGATGCCCTCAAGGTCCTTGGCAGGAGTATTAATAGCAGACTCATAGCTTGGAAGGGAGGGGCAGGCCAGAGGAGAGTGGGAGAGGGACACCAGCGCCAAGGAGCCTGGTTCGGGGAGGGGGTGTGGAGGTTGGGGTGTCAGGTATGTGCCGCTGGGGAGAGGAGCAGTGTTAGAGGAAGGGGGGGGGTCTTAGGAGGTTTGTAGTATAGAAACCCAAAAATGGGGTTCAGAGAGGGAGAAGGGGTGGAGGAGAGTCTCTGAGGAACATGGGGACCCTTGCCTGCCCTGAAGCCCCTTCATGCATTAACCCCATGGCCAACTTTCCCTGTCCTAGATTTGGGGGCCCCCACCCCCACCCCCACGGTCCCTGCCCCGGCCTTACCTTTTCATGACCCTGTTCTGTGGGGTGGATTTCAGGGGGGCCAGGACTGGAACCCGGTGTCCAGGGACCCGAGGATTCTGCGGAGGGCTCGGGGAGCCGGTGGGGGGGCAGGCCCCAGGGCGGTGGCAGGAGGCAGTGGTGCTGGCGCGGTGGCAGCAGCGGCAGGGACCTCTCGCCTGTCCCTGGCCGTCTCTGTCTCTTCCTCGATCCTGACCTGCCCTGTCTGTCCCCCAAGGTTGCGGCCACCCAGGCTAGGCGAGGACGAGGCTACACATGTTGCGCTGGAAGTTGGGCCCCGGACATTGCGGAGGCTGTCGGGGTGTCCTCTTGGGGCCTCGACCCCGTGGGGATCCCCCCTCCACCCACCAGGGGTGCTCCCCTTTGCCTTCAGCCCCGGCTCCTCCCCCTGTCCATGTGCCCCATCCCGCCTCTCCCTGGCTCATTCGCACCCCTCCTTTGTGCCCTCGGCACCCCCCCCCACCCAGCGTCTGTGTCTGTCTGTCTGTGTGGGTCACCTCTGAAGCAGTTGCTGGTGTGCGTGTTTGTGTGAAAAGCAGGAGACTGCCTGAGCGGACTGCTCGCCCCTTCACCGCTTGGCCACCTCCAGAACCCCCCTTGGCACCCCCACTCTCGAGCACAGGCAGAAGCACACACAGACACACGCGCACACACGCACAACCTCACTTCTCTGGGATTCCCCCTCAACACCCCCGGAGCTTGAGCAGGGAGACACACACACACACACACACACACGCAGACACACACGCAACCCGGGGGCTGATGGGGGCTGATGTGGGCTGCCACTGCTGGCAGGGCTGTTTGGACAGACAGGAGGACACAGACAGCCGGGGACAACCAGACGCCCGGCCGGACGCAGGCAGGAGGTACAGAACCCAGGTACATACAATCCATGCAGGTTTGGGGGCTCACGGTGAGACTGGGGGCCCCCCGCAACATGCAGGCGGGCGGCTCAGGGTCAGTACAGACAGACCCCTCCTCCCTCCGCCGCCGCAGCCCTACACGGACACACCCCCCCACATCCCGCCCCGGACTCCCGGACACGCATCCTCACCGGGCAGATGGCAGCCGCGCGGGAGACCCCTGGGGGCCGGGCGGACCCACCCAGGCTGACACCTCCAGCTGGGCGCTGGTGGCCAGGAGGCTTCGGGCGGAGGGTGGCGGCTGCGCCCGGCCGTGGCTTGGAGGAGCCGGAGCGGGAGGGACTCGCACACTCACTGCTCGCACACACTCAGTCGGGATGCGATTAACATTCAGTCCCCGTCCGTCCCTGCCGGAGACCCACAGCCCCCTCTCCTGGCCTCCCTGGGGACCCCTCCTCCTGCCAGGGCTGGGGGAGGGGCCGCCCCCTACCCCAGCTCCCAGCCTCTGGCTTCCTCCTAGGGAGAGAGGGGCTGCAAATAAAAAGGGAGAAAGTGGGGGCAGGGATTCAGAACCTGTGTGGAGATGTTTCCGATTTAGATTCCTGTGCTGCGGACAGACGGGAGCCCCCGCCTCATTTAAAGGCTCAGGAACCAGGAGGCTGTTTTTCCGACTCCAGTGACTATGCTAAGAGCAGTCCTTGGCTTCTATCACCCCAAAAGGCTGGGCTTGAAAACTAGGTCTCTATTATGGACACAGGAGTCGTGGCTCCCGCCCCTCATTCCACAGGCCAGGGTGTTCAAGCCCCAGCTCTCCTCTCCCAGACCCCTGACCTCCTCCCTTACACCCAGGGCCCAGGCCCAGCCTCCTCCCTCAGATCCAAGGGTGCAGAGGTCCTATCTCTACTGGCACCCATGGACCTGGGGGCCCCCCTCCAAGCCTGAGTCCCTGTTTAAGTGCACAGGCATCCTGCCCTTCCTCGCACAAACCAGCCTTGGTGTCATGGATGTCACCCTCTGAGGACACATCTCTGCTCTGACATCCAGAAGGAGAACAGCGTGTGCTGTGTTCAGACCACAGCCTGGCTTCTGCGTCCCAAGGCCATCTGCCCATCCTGCCCATCAGGTGAAGCAGTCTCCAACACTTCTCCAAGGCTGCCTGTGTGGCTCTGGGTGGAGGGTGGTGCAGGACACCTGGGCCCTCGGAGGCTGGTGCTGCGGGGACTTGCAGTTATGGGGGCAATTCTGGAGCCCAGGCTAGTACCAGGCCCATGAGCACCTGAGGTAGTTTGTGTCCGAGTTTTGTCCTTGAGCCCCCTAGGAAAACTACTGTTCCCTGCATTCCCAAGAAGTGAGTGAAGGTTTGGGAGACTTGAGCTGCAGGTGCACAGTCCCGAGAAAGAAGCGACTTGGAGCCTGAATTTTGAGGTGGTACAGGAGAAAGGGATAGTGTTTCTAGATTCTTGGTGTTCAAACCCCTGAGCTATAAGATGGTTGAAGTGGGACCTTAAGTTCTAAGAACGGGGGATATGGAGGGAAGCGCGATGGGGTCTAGACCCTGGGTTTGAGGGAGAAGGCCAGGCCTGGACTCCTGGATCTGAGGGAGGAGTCCTTGGGCTTGGACCCCCGGGTCTGAGGGAGGCAATGGTAAGAGCAGCTTTGTTTTCTTTCCTGATTGGAGCTGGAGGCCCCAGGTGAGCTGCAGAAGCCCGCAGCCCATTATCTGGGTTTCCGCGCACGATTTCTGAAGCTCAGTAGGCGCCCCCTAACTCCCTATGGGGGCAGGGTCTTGGCAGCTCTTCTGCACCTTCTACGGAGACACACACTGCCTGGGGGAGCAATTCTGGGATTTGGGAGTATCGCATCCCAGGGACTCTCCAGATTCACAGGACTCAGAGACTGGGTGCTGTGGGCGCCGGCGGTGCACGGCAGGAGGTGGGCGACAGGGGGAGCCCGAGAGCCGGGGACCCCTCCCTCGGGGGCGGAGCCTCCCCGTCCGGACTCCTCCTCCTCCGCCGCCCTCTGCCTCTTCCCAGCTCCGGCTCTGCCGCCAGCTCGGCCTCGGTCCCCCTCCGAGTCCCCTCCCCGCAGCCAGCCCACCGGAGGGTCCGCTCCCGCCCTCAGCCCAACCGCCCGCTGGAACAGCAGCTCGGGGGGGCAGCCCCCGCCAGCCCACCTCCCCCAGTCCAGCCTTGCCCGCGCCCCCGGCCATGAATCTCTTCCGATTCTTGGGAGACCTCTCCCACCTCCTAGCCATCATCTTGCTACTGCTCAAGATCTGGAAGTCCCGCTCGTGTGCCGGTGAGAGACCCGGGGAGGCCAGGGGAGAAGGGGGCAGAAGGCGGGGGCGTCCCAGCCCCGGGGGCGGCTGGGGAGCCCGGGGGGGACTGGTTCCTGCGCCCACTGCTTGGTGGGGACTCCCTCTTCCGGCCTGGGGTCACCGCGGGGTCAGCTCGCCTCCGCAGGCGAGGGGTGCACACAGTCTGTTTGGTCTCGCCAGGGCCCCAGTTCAGCCTCCGGCAGCCCCAATCTGGGCTGCCCTGGGGGTTCCGTGCTGGGAACAGGGAGCCATGGCTGGCGGGGAGGTGGCTGGAAGTTGGTGACGTGGACGGTGGCAGCCAGGAAGAGAGCAGGAGGGAGGTGACTTGCGGGGGGGGGGGTGCGCTGAGGTCCGGCAGGGTCCTCCTTAGGCCCCTCCTCCTGTGGAGAGTATGGGAGTACTCCGAGAGGGCCGAGGTGGCTCTGAGGCCTAGCCTGGGACGGAGCCTCGGGCTGGAGTAGCTTTGGGGCTGGCTGCCCCCTGGCTGTGGGCGGCGGGAAAGGGCCCTGCTTGGGCTGGTAGTGCTGGGGAGGCCTCTAGGGAAAGCTGTGGTTCCCCCCAGCCACCATATTGTGCCTTAGTTTATGGCCCATGCAGCCCACCGTCAGTTTCCTCCTCTCTCTGTCGGGACCGCAGGGATTTCAGGCAAGAGCCAGGTCCTGTTTGCTGTGGTGTTTACTGCCCGTTACCTGGACCTGTTCACCAACTACATCTCACTCTACAACACATGCATGAAGGTAAAGCTCAGAGCTATGTCCTTGGGAGCCCTAAGAGTGGGTGAGAGACCCGTGGGGTCTGAGGGAGGAGACAGCTGAGGTTCCAGACCCTTAGGTCTGAGCCACAGGCTGGGCTGGTCCTTTGAATGAGATAACCCATTGTCACCATTGCCAGGTGGTCTACATAGCTTGCTCCTTCACCACTGTCTGGATGATTTATAGCAAGTTCAAAGCCACGTATGATGGGAACCATGACACGTTCCGAGTGGAATTCCTTGTTTTTCCTACGGCCATCCTCGCATTCCTGGTCAACCATGACTTCACTCCTCTAGAGGTAGGCTGCCCACAGACCCCTGCAGTGGTCAGATGGTGGTGATAGAATGGCTGCTGAAGGCAGGCCCTCTCACACACTTCCTTCTGCCCAGTTTGCTACGGCATCCTTATTTTGGAATCTGTACGCTCAAGGCACAGGCATAGGAGTTAGGTGCCGTGAGTGTAGCAATGTGAGCTCAGTGTTGCTTTGCGCCTGCCACGTACTTGGACTCTTGGATTTTCTTAGCGGTCCCACTTTACTGATGAAGAAACTGAGATTTATAGTCTAAATGTCCAAAGTCACTGACCTGGTAATACCAGACTGAATAGGTGAGGAATTGGGACAGGGCTCTGGAGTCAGGCTGCTTAAATTTGAATTTAAGATCTGCCTGTTTTCTACTGCCTGTGACTTGATTGTTCCATGCCTCAGTTTCCCCAAATATGAAGTCAGGATCAGATTCTTATGAAGATGTTTGATGTTTTGTAGCAATGTCTAGTGGTTAAACACAGACTCTGGAAACACAGTGCAGGGATTTGAACCCTCTTCCCTCCACTGAGCACTGGTGAGATTTGGGGCAAGTTGTGCAACTACTCTGTGCCTCAGTTTCTTCATCTGTAAAATGTAATCAGTTTGGATATAACAGGGTGTTGTTTTGGTGTTGGAGATGGAATCCAGAGCCCTGCGTGTGGAGCAGCACCCCTGTCTGCCTTGTCAGTGAGGGGCTGTGATGAGGGCTGATGTTTGGAAAATGTCTGGCGTCTGGCGTCAGGCGGGAAGTGCTGTGTGGTGTGCTTGTGACCGAAGTGCTCGGTCCTGGGCTTGATGCTTTGGATTTGAGACATTTGCCCTCGTGAGTTTTATTCTGTGGTGATTTGTAGGAACTGCCAAGAGGAATTATGGGAGGGCCAGGCCAAAGTCTGAGATGCTGTAGGAGGCATACATTTGAGACAACCTTGCCTTCCCTTTGCCCGCTCCTGCCCAGCCCTAGGTGGCAGGGCAAGCCTGTTTTTGACAGGACCCGTAATCTAGTAGTTGTTTCTTTTTTTTTTTTGGTGGGACTGGAGTTCAAACTCACGACCTTGCACTTGCCAGGCAGGCACAGCTATCTCCCCAACTCCCATCTAGTAGTTTTTAGGCAGATGTCATTTTCAAATTTTGGCCACAGGTTCAAAATGTTATCTCCACAGACACTGTGCAGGCTTGACCAGCCTGGCAGGAGCAACCTTGGCTCATGCATTTCCAGAAATACTGGAGGGACGCTGACCATGCTGTGGTCGGAGCCTTGGGCTTACAGATAGGTCGTTGTCACCCGGCACAGAGCAGTGGCCTCAGCCCTCGATTGTGACCGCCCTGCTTAAGGGGTTGTTTGCAGATGGCATGAGGGAGGCGGAGAGATTCTGAGGTTTGCTTGGGGTTGAGGGGCCTGGACCAGAAACAGGCTTTTGTGATTTTCTCACTCAGAGGGGAAGTGTCACTGTATGAAGCATTGTTACCCGCCATGTGCCTGCTCTTGTGTCACTCTGGAAGCAGGTGTTCTTCTCCTTTTCTTTTTCTAGTCCTGGGGATTAGGCCCAGGGTCTTGTGGATGGTGGGCAAGTGCTCGAGAGCATGCTTGGCCCTAGCTGCTCTTCTTAGGCTTTTTATTTTTATTTTTTTTTTTTATGACTGGCTCAGCCTGCCCTGGGGGTGGGGCTGGTGCAGCATGTGGTGTTGAGGATTGAACCTTGATCCCTGCGGTTGCCTAAGCTTGCCTAAGCAGTGCTTTAGACCGCTGAGCTATCTCGCTGGCCCCATAGGCTTTTATTTTGAGATAGAGTCTCACTAAGTTATCCAAGCTGGTCTCAAACTGGTGATCCTCCTGCCTCAGGCTCCCAAATACTGTGATTACAAGTGTGTGCTGTGTGTCACCATGCTGGGCCCTACCCAGTTTTTCAGAGGATGGAAGGCTCAGCGGGGCGAGTTCATGTTATTTGAACCCAGGTGTCTGCTTGCCGCTAAAGCTTGTGCTATTAAATGGTGCTTGCACATGTATGTGCGATTATGTCCAGTAATCCCAGCACTTGGGAGGTTGAGGCAGGAAGATTATCATGAGTTTGAGGACAGTCTGAACTACATAGCAGCACCCTGTCTTAAAACAGAAGAATATGCTGCCTGTGATGGCATGCTTGTAATCCCATCTCAATCTCAGGAGTTTGAGGCAGGAGGATTGCTGTAAGTTCAAGGCCAGCCTGGACTGTATAGCGAGACCCAGTCTAACAAAACCAAAAGGGGCATCCAGCTAGGGCTCCCCTCCTGTCTTCTCCAAACAGGAGCTTCCTTTCTTCCAATAAATATATTCTGCTCTTAAAATATATAAAGAAGCAGCCCCCAAAACAAAAAAGTCAGCACTCAAAAGGCTGAGTATTGTCAGTTTGAGGCCAGCCTAGATTGTATAATAAGACCCCATCTCAAAAAAACAAAAAGTAGGGGCTGGGGAGTTAGCTCTGTGGCACAAGTGCCTGCCTGGCAAGTGCAAGGTTGTGAGTTCAAACCCCAGTCCCACAAAAAAAAAAAAAAAAAAAACCCAAACACTATAAAAGAACAACAACAAAAAGCACCCAACAACAACAATTTGGATGTCAAGCTATGATGCTGCATGCCTATAGTCCCTGCTACTTGGGAGGCTGAGGCAGGAGAATCACAAGCTTGAGGCCAGTCTGTGCAATTTATTGAGACTCTGTGTTAAAAAAAAAAAAAAGTAGTGTGAGTGGGCTGGGGAGATAGCTCTCTGGCACAGGTGCCTGCCTGGCAAGTGCAAGGTCGTGAGTTCAAACCCCAGTCCCTAAAAAAATAAAAAAAAAATTAAAAAAAGGGCTGTAATACTAGTATTGAGATCCAACCTGTACAGTTTAGCAATTTAGCAAAACCTACTCTCAAAGTAAAGGGCCTGGGGATGTACTTCAGCACAGAGGCCCTGGGCTCAAACCTTTATACTGCAAAACAAAGTAGAAAGAGACACGGTGAACCGCATCCAGTGCTGCAGACCTGTCTCCTCTTTTGCCTCCGTTCTGTTCCCCAAGGCCAACCCCAGAGGCGAGCGTTGGTGTGGATCAGCTCAGTAGTGCATTTCCCGTGAGCCTCTGAGGATGTGCTTGCTGAGAGTCTTGCTAGAGGGTCCTGGGTGGCCACGAGGGCGGGTCCTGCAGTCCAGCCGCCTGGGCGTGGAGCCAGTGAGACCCCGGATGGATGGCTTACTTACCTCAGCCTGCTCACGTGCGTAATGGAACAGTAGCAAGACTTGCTTCCCAGGCTCAGCGTGTAGCAGTTCAGGCCTTGGTCACAGTAAAAGCGGTGGAAGCGTGAGTCGCCGTGAGTGCGTGCTAGCGTGCTCCACCTCCTCCTCAAACTGAACCGATCAGGGAGGGGCTGCGGCTGCCAGCTGGCCCTGTTCTGTGAGAAGTCTCGGTTCAGTACCTGTGAGTCATAGACCATCCCAGGTGGGACTTTCACAAAGCTGAGGATGAGCAAAGGGCCTGGCAGGAAGTGTCAGACCAGGCCTTTCTTTAGTAGGAGACTGAAGCAGGAGGCCAGGAGGGTATGGAGGAGAGAAGTCCCCACTAATACACACACGTGGTCTCCAGACCTGCTGCTAATGGACTATGTCATTTGGGCAAGTGCCTTACCTTCTCTGAGCCTCAGTTTTCCTCATCTGTTGAATGGGGATGTTAACAATTATAGCTTCCTGCCAGGTGATGTACCGCAGAACTATTATCTCAGCACTTGGGAGGCTGAGGTAGCAGTACTGCCTGTAAGTTCAAGGCCAGCCTGGACTGGTGAGTCAAGGGTCAACCTGAGCCACAAAGTGAGTCCCTGTCTCAAAAAATAAAAGAACAACCAAAACGTTGTAGCTCCCTCCTGGGGCTGTGGTGAACATTAAATGAAATATAACAGGCCCAAGATGGGATGGCCAGTGCCAGATCCAGTTCCCTGAACTGCGCCTGCAATCCCCCCATCCCTCCCTTCCACACCCCGTGCCCCACCCTGCTCTCCCCCCTCCTCCCGGCTCCCCCCAGATCCTCTGGACCTTCTCCATCTACCTGGAGTCCGTGGCCATCCTGCCGCAGCTGTTCATGGTGAGCAAGACCGGCGAGGCGGAGACCATCACCAGCCACTACCTGTTCGCGCTGGGTGTCTACCGCACACTCTATCTCTTCAACTGGATCTGGCGCTACCACTTCGAGGGCTTCTTCGACCTCATCGCCATCGTGGCTGGGCTGGTCCAGACGGTCCTGTATTGTGATTTCTTCTACCTCTACATCACCAAAGGTAGCCCGCACTTTGTTTAGTCGCTGCACTGTCTGGGAGCTGGGGGCAGAGTTTTGAGTCCTCTGTCCCTCATGGGAGGGAAAGGTTCCTCCTGGGGACTTCGGATACCTTGCCCACTGCTCCCTGGGAATTCAGGCCTCTGGCCCCTGGCTCCCCAAGGACCCAAGAGATCCTATTTTTTGGCTGCCATGTTGCTTCAAATGGGGATCAGGCTAGGGAGGACTCAGAACTGTGAGGTTCATTTGTTCATTCATTCAACAAATAGATGGGGCACTGTATGTCCCAGGCCAGGCACTAGATCTGGGAGTGCAGCAGGAGGAGGAGATGGCCATTGTCAGCTGTGGTGGTACATGCTTGTAATTCTGGCTGAAGCAGAAGGATTTCCCTGAGTTCAAGGCCAGACTGGGCTACCTAATGAGTTCAAGGCCAGCCTGAACTAATCTTGTCTCAAAAAACCAAAGGGGGAAAAAAAATAAAAGATGGCTGAGGCCCTTCCCCTGAACAGAGGCAGAGCACCAAGGTGGGTGGCTGTCCCCAGCCCCTCCTCCCTCAGCAACCCAAGTTCCTGACAGCAGGAAGAGGTGCAGCTGGCTCTCAAAACAATGAGCCTGTGTTGGGGTCTGTGTGGGCCCTGTGCTTAGCCCCTAATACTAACACAGGGCCCCTGCTTGGGGCCCGGGATGTCCTGCTTAGTCTGTGGTGCCCCCTTGCAATGCCAGTGTTTCTCTCCACAGTCCTCAAGGGGAAGAAGCTGAGTTTGCCTGCATAGTCCTGGTCCCGCTCCCCACTCCACATTGGTGGTGGTGAAGGCAGCAGCAGGAGCAGAGGAAGGTGACAGAAGACAGCGCCTTCCGTCCAGGAGTGACTTTTTAAAGAACCCGCCTCTCCCCACTCCCCAGGCCTGCTTCTGCCTGGTTTGGGGGCTGATGGAGGACCCAAGTCTTGGGGAACTCAAGACCTGGGCCATTTTCTAGTTTTCTGCTTTTTAGAGAAGATAAGAACAACAGCAGCAACAACAAAATCTTTCCACTATTTTGTTTTTGTTTTGGAACTGGGAATGGAACTCAGGACCTCGCCCTCGCCAGGCAGGCGCTGTGCCGCTGAGCTATACCCTGGTCACTATTTAGGTTTTGATTCTGATGAGTCCTTTCTCTTCTACTCTCTGGCCCCAATTTTTTATAAACTCTTTTTGAGCGTCCCATGAGCTGGGACACGGCCAGAGATCTCTTCCCTTCCCAGGCCCCTTCTACCAGCCCCAGGCCCGTCCCCCCCACTGAATGCCAAACCCTAAGTCTGGCTTTTTTGCCCCCCGCTACAGGCGGAGCTGCCCAGGAAGGTCTCCCCAGAATTTTCATAATAATTTTTCCAGAATTTGATTTTTTGATCTTGTCTTGGTTTTTGACAAATTAGGGGGGGCCCTGGGATCAGATGTGGGAAGGGGGCTGGCCTGTGGGTCCCCTCCACTCTAATGCCATGTTTTTGTACAGAATTTGATGGTTGATTCTTTGTTCTCTTGAAATAAACAGGGAAATGATACTTCTTGCTGCTCCTTGTCCTCGCTGCTGGTCGTGGGGTCTTCCCAGCCCCTCTCTGCTCTGCTTTTGCCTCATTGATAACCTTTGGAGGTCCAGAGGTGGGGAGGAACAGATGGGAAACGGGGTTCCCAAGACGTTCTGCTGCAGAACTCAGTTCTGCACAGCTCTGCCTTGGAAGAGGGTTTGGAGAAAATCTCAAAGATTGCTCTTACCCTGGCATCAGAAGTGCCTGATGGTTCTCTGGACCTGCAGGAGTCAAGAGCTTCTACGTTGGGACCCCCTGTCCCCCCCCCGTCCTGCCCCTCCAGTGAGCTGTGCTTCAATTTTGTCAAGCATTATGTGTTTTCTAGAAAACAAAAAGGATGTCAGCATTTCAGAACCAGATTTTCACATTGAAGTTTGAATTTTTGGCTTCTTTGGATAAGAGCTCTGTCAGTGTGACAGTGCTGGGGCCTCGTTTCTGGGTGGCACAGATGGCTAGAGCTGGACGGACGGGGTGCGCACCGTCCCCACCTTCCCAGGACCTGGCTGCAGGGTTGTCATTGTTCGTTACTGGGTCAGCACCGATTGCTTAGTGTTTATTTGTGGGGTTAAAAGGAGAAATATTTTCCAAGTCTCTCTTCAGATTGGCTTCACACCTGGCGCATTTCCTACACATATGGTACTTGCCTGGGTCTTGGAAGCATTGGATTTTTTTTTTTTTTGAGGTATAGGGGGTCTTACTCTGCAGCACAGGCTGGCCTTGAACCAGCATGGATCTTCTTGCCTCTGCCTCAGTGCTGGGATTACAGGTGTGTGCTGCCACGCCTGGCTTGGGCTTCTTTTTTTTTTAAATGTAGTTAGTGCAGGGTTTACAGGGTTTCACTATGTAGATCACAGTCGGTGATTCTCCTGGTTTCAGCCTCCCAAGTGCTGGGATTACAGGCGTGTGTTACCACACTTAGTCTCAATTGCCATCTCAGTGCACCTGGGGGGCAGGGTCAGCAGGCACCTAAGAGTGCCTAAGCAGGCGCTTTAATCTGCTGAGCTATCTGGCTGGCCATGGGCCTTATTTTTATTTTTAAATTTTTTAAAAAAACTTTATATTATGGCTGGCTCAGCCTGTCCTGGGGATGGGGCTGGTGCAGCATGTGGTGCTGGGAATTGAACTTCGGTCCCTGTGGTTGCCTAAGCTTGCCTTAGCAGGTGCTTGAGACCACTGAGCTATCTTGCCGGCATGGGCCTTTTTCCTGATGGGGCTTTCTCCACGCAGCAGAAGAGTTTAGGTCTCAGCTGAAG
>PVKN010027428.1:0-13543 GCA_004027915.1 Capromys pilorides | reverse complement strand
GTGTGTGATTTCCAATTTCTTCTATGCTATTGTCTCCTGCATTTGTTCTGGTGGGCTTGGGTCCTGAGAGTGCATTTTGTTTCTTTGTCATTTTGTATAGCCCTGCCTTCTCACCTTTAGTGTAGAGCTTTGGTAGAGTTCTTACCTTAGCACCAGACCTAGATCTACCAAGTTCAAACTCCTCCAGGAAGGTATGGCTTTGGTCTGGCTGCTAAGGTCCACTTCTTCCTGCTGTAGCCCTTGGAGGCGAGCCTGCTATGCTACTCTGACAAGATATTCTGCTCCTGGATCATCTGAATGGGTTTTGTCTCTAGTCTATTTGCAGGGAGTTCCGTGGCATTTTTCCACACTGGGCCTGTCTGATGGATGAAGTTCCACTCACATGCCAGGCCTAGTTGCTGAGTTGAATGAGTTTCTGGCAGGCCCAGGATGGTCTCACTCATGCCATAACACTATAATCTTCTGGCAGGGTTTATCCTAATAGTAGAGTGTCAGTCCAATATTATCAAAGCATCAACTTATTTTATAACATCAATAAATTTTTAAAAAGGAGAAAACCTACAAAATTATGTTTAAAATGCTAGAAGTTATTAGGTAAGGCTTATGCCAAGTTATTGTTTTTGTTCTTTTTTTCCTTTGCTTTCTTTTGCAGTACTGGGGATTAAACTCAGGCCCTGCTCACTAAGCTATATCCCTATTGCCTTGTTTGTTTTTAAATAGCTGTCTTTTTATCTGTTATATGACCTTACAGTTTAAATGGCTGCTTTTTTAAAATATATTTTCTCCAATTTCACTGGCATGTGGTTATGCAGAACTCTTCATACTATTAGATCAAAATCAGTATTTACATTAATTTATTTGAGCATTTTGTTGAATACCAACTATGTGGCAGGTACTATACTAAATGTTAGGCTTGCGTAGTGAGCAAAAATGACAGTCTTTGGTGTTTGGAGGGAATTCATTTCTATGAAATAAATAAGCACAAATAAGTGTTTTTCTTTAATTTGTGTTACGATCTGTCTAAGAAATTTCTAGAACTGGGAACTAAGCCCTGGGAATGTTCCAGTGGACCTTCATACAACTGGGGCATATTGTACTGTATGCACAATTTTCCTCTCACAATTGTGTCGAGGTACAGGCAGCAGTTACTATGAGCAGCCCAGTATGTTTTTCCCCTCTGCTTTTACAGATCTGAATGAAGAGTTTAAACCTGATCACAAGGTTTCAAGCTTCATGACTGCAACGACATATCCTCGGCATGGCCTTTGCCAGGCAACAGTGTATTTTGGGTTATGCAATTTTAGAAGAACAATATACTTTCATTTTCCCCTTGTTTATATCTTCTTCCAGCATCTGAGTCTGTCCTTCCCAATGACTGACAATGTTTCTGATTCTTACTGTTCTCATAGGGAGACACACAGCAATGCTGGAGCTGGGGTGTGTGAGAAGAGAAGTGGTGTCTTGCTGAGGACAGTTCTGACCTTAGCACTTGGTTAGTAGCCAAGCAGTCTCATCAGCTGTCCATGTGTCTGGTGTCTTGCCAGATGGGGCTGAGGACAAAGCAGAGTTCCCAGGAAGCTGCACTTAAATGCATGTTCCTAACCATATGAGTCCCTGAGAGTCTGAGTGTGGCAGTGGGGGTGGGGAGTCAGTGATCCTGAAGCCACATGTGGATGTGTGTAGGTAGAAAAAGCTCTGCCTTAGTAGATTTAACTTTCAGGAACTAATTAGGTGCTTCTAGAAGCTTGTGGATAAAGCACATTCTGTTTCTAGCTTACTGTGTCTTTATTTCTGCTCTCAATTGAGGTACAGGGAGACTTGAGGGGAAAATAGGTTATCTTAGTAACTGTGCAAAATGCTAGCTAAGCAATCCAGGAAAACAACATCCTGCGCACATGATAGGGAGCAGTGATCCTTTTCCTGATACGCGAGGAAGACATGCAGGGAGGGAATAAGTGGTTGTTGGACAATATTTTCCCAGCATGGCAATGATGATCTGTTCATGTGATTTTACTTTCATGTAAAATCAGTTCAGCATTTTTTTAATTAAATGTAATTTTATCCTCAGATTTTCTTAAGAATTTTTATGTTTGCTTAAGAGCAATATGAGGGATGAGGTAAAAAGAACACACTCATTTTATCATCCACGTATTCATTCTATTCATCTAACGAGAATTTTTCAAGGGCTACTTGTGTGCCAGATACTACCATAAGCACTAAGGTAAAGGTGTTTGGATATAGTATTTGACCACAAAAGAACCCCAGCCTTATTAAGTTTAGTGGATCTTTATGCTCATAATCATAATTTGGCAATATTCATAGGATGCTAGAGTTTGATTTTTGCAAACATAAAAAGGAAGAACCTAATTCTTAGTGGTCCATACCTAGACACCCCCAAAGCCCCACACACTCATAGGTAGGGCTTAGGGAAGGTGATTGGATCAGTAGTGCGTGACACTAAATTATCACCGATGGGTTTGCAGCTGATTGTGATGTGGGAGGTGAAGTCTGGTGGGAGGAGGCGGGTCACTGGGTGCAGGATGGACCTGCGTATATTCCTCTTCCTCCTCTCATCCCTGGCTGCCTCCTGCCTGCCATGCCACAAGCAAGGTGCCTCTGCCAGCAATGAAAAAGTAACGGATGGAAGCAGATACTAGAGGAGGAGGCTTACTTTGGAAAAAAACGTGGTCCTCTTACTGCATGAGACCTGGTCTTATGTACCATGAGGCTCAAGAAAGGGGCAGACAGACCCAAGAATTAAATCGAGTACAGTTTATTAAGGACTTAGTGACAGAAATGTGGTCTTGCAGGGCAGCATGGGCAGCAGATCCCCATGGCTTGGGTGAGAAGGAAGAGGAGTATACAACAGTCAGGGAAAAAGTGACTCTATTTAAGCTAGGTTATCTCAAGTGAATACCAAAGAGTCCCCATACCACTGTTAGTTTTGTTTATCTGTACTGCACTGGGAGACTGCATGAAAAACTCACCAGAGTCACTCAGGTGCAACCATGGCAATTACAATTCGGAATGATTGTGAGCCAAATGTGAGGCTAAATCTTTGCAAAGCTTCTTGAATAGAATCTTAACCTATCAGTAGGAATCAGCCAGGGACTCAAAGATTGAGGCAGAGTTGAGAAATCGATTCAGTTTGGAGAACTATAAGGGCTCAGCCTATTGGATCAAGAGTAAGATGAAGGATGAGAAATAATGGTGGTGCCCTGGAGAATCTTTTATGGCTCTTTTTTTGTTCTTTTTTGTCTAGGCAAGGAAGAATCATTTCATTTAAGCATGTTCCACAGTGAAAGGCATGGCCTGCTTGTGGCCTTGGATAAAACGGACTGAGGGATTGGGGATACTGGAAGCTGGAAAACCAGAAGGCTGTTGGTTAATAAGTGAATAAAGAGGACAAGATCTGTGAAGTAGTTTAAAGTTATCATTGGCAGGGAGAATAAAAGGAAAAGACATATATATATATATATATATATATATATATATATGCTAAGATAATTATACTACTATTTTCTAGTAGTTCTTTGAAGGAAACAGTTGGTGTTTATATTGTTTGATTAAACTTACAAGCATGTATCTGGTAATCTGAGCAACTACTTTCAAGATAACAATATGTAATATAATAACCATTGTTAATTTCCTATTATCTTGTTTTGAAATTCTGTATCATTTTATTGTTTTTCTCTCTTTAAAATAAAATCTGTAAGAACTGGAAGCAGACCCAGTGTGGGGAGTCAGCCAGAGCACCCGAGGGCTGTCCCCCTGCGTGTCGGGGACACTCAGCTTGAGAGCGAGCACAGTGACCCGCGGCGCTCTACACTACCTAGGGTTAGTTTTGCTGCTCCGGATACCTTACATTGAAAAACTCATGCCTAGAGATTTATCTTTTAATTTTTTCATGCCTTAAAGTTTCTTCTTCTTTTTAATAAACACTATAACAAAAAGTAAAACGGACTAAGAAGGAAACACCTTTTTTATTTTAAAATGAAAAAAAAACCCAAATTTCTAAACAAGATAGTAGGGTCACAATGGTTAACATATTGTATATTATCATCTTTAAAATATTTACTCAGAGTACAAGACGTTAACATTTAATTGGTCAAACAATATTAGCACAAATCTTTCTTTTCAATGAACTAACAGAAATTAGTAGTTTAACTATCTTAACTATCACAGACACCTTAATATCTGCTAATGTGTTAGCTGAAAAAAATTGTTTGAGGAGCAATGCTTATGATTGGTTTATATAAGTACACAGCGTGAGGATACTACCCCCTTCCAGGAGCTTCTCACACTTGAAATCTTTTTTTTTTTTTTTTTTTTTTTCCCCAGAAGGGAACAGATAAAGATTAGTTGTATCATTTCAACAACCAAAAGTATGTTGGCCTACCTAAGCAACTTGGCCCCCTCTGTTAATTATAGCACCAGTGCGTCAGAATATGAGCTTGAATAAAGGCAATGGCTCTGTAGAGCTCCACCAGCCTGCGCCGGAGGGTTCTTGGTTCCAAGTACCACACAGAGGACCATCCTTTCCAGGTAGTGATAGAAATGTGTCCAGGTGTAGGTTGTTGAATTAATCAATCAAATAAATAGTCCTTAATATCTTTTACAAAGAAAAACATATTCTCTCTGAAGCTCATATTTTAACTGGAAAACGGAGAGAGAGAGGAAACAAGAAGGGAAGAGTAGCAGCATGGTTGGATGGTAAAGCACGCTGTACAGGAAAAGCCCCTGAAGGAATGGGGGGTGCTTGGTGGGGTCAGGGGTTGGCAGGAACAGTGGCAGCAATCACAGCATACCTCTAATGCCTCCATTGTCCTATCCTAAGCGATGTGTCAGGTGGGTCACATCTGAGCAACTGCATACTGGATTCGATGGCTATGTTCCATAAGGCTCAAAAAAATTAAGCGGAGAATCATGATGACCAGAAAAGAAATAAAGTGAAAATATTTTTGAATATTGTTCTTATATTCATCCCAACATATTTTTTTAATAAAGCCTAAAATAAATTTTACAGTAATAAGAGGGGGAAATGTACAGCTATTCAGTAAATTTTTTAACTACCCAGCAGTTGAACTTCAATTTTTTGGTTATAGCCTGATATAGTAATGTTTTATATAAAATTTTCTAGTAATTATTGTGAGTAGTTATGGAGTAATCTGCAAAAGGTATTTCAGTAACTATGAAATGATACAGCTAGTACATTGTTTTAGATTAATTCTGCAGTTTCCAAACCAGCAATTAAAATGAACAAAAAGATGCCAGTAACATTCAGTAAAGTACTTCATGTATGAACTGAAGCTTGCCCCTACCAAAAAAATCACCTTATAGTTCACATGGTTTCATTGTTTTAGACTTTAAATATCAAAGAAAAATAAAATCTATACATAGTCCCAGAATTCAATTCAAATCACAGAATTAAAACTCAAATCTATCTTTGAATTTTTTTTTCAGAACTAGGGATTCAATTCAGGCTTTTGCACTTGCCAGGCAAGCGCTTATTCTACTGAGCTATCTCCCCAGCCACTAAATTTTTTTAAAAATAAATTTGGTACAGGGTCTCACTATGCAGCTCAGACTCACAGTGATCCTTCTGTTTTCAGCCCTTCCCAGCACTGGCATTACAGCTGTGTGCCCTCGTGTTCAGTCTCGGAGGCCTGCACGGCGCACCTGGGGAGCAGGCCTAGAAGGACACGCAGTCCCTGCACTTGCCTACACAGGCGTTTAGACAGCTGAGTTATTCGAAGTCATCTTGACAATTGTCCTATCATTGCTTATTTCAAGTCTACTGTTTGAGTTCAAGAACATGCAGCAACACAGGGACTATAGACATATATTTCAGGCAAACAGAGCTGTTTGTGAACTGGGAAACGTTTAATGGCTCCAAGGAACAAATGTAGCGGTTTCTGACTCTGGAGGAGTGCAGTTGTGAAACTGGGATCTCTCCAAATTAAATTCTATTCAGGACATAATATGCATTCAAGGATAAGTTATAAATATGCACTAATTTGATACTTCCATATATTATTAATATCCAGTGCCTAACATCAGCAATTGCTCAAGACTTAAACCAGCTAAAGCGTTTTGGGGGTGGGAGGATTACTTTATTACTGATACTATTAAAAATTGCTGGGTAAGGTAATAAAGTAAACTATGATCTCAGATTTCCTTTTGCTTTTCAATTCCTGAGGGACACTGTCCTCTTCATCACTTACATTCTTTTCACTTGCTGATGCAAGACACTTGACAGGTACAGACCCTGGAGTGAGAAGTGTTGCTTGATTCCAGTGTGAATTTTTACAGTAATCTGAAAGAGTTTATCAGAGTTTATCCTGGAAGCTGAGTCATTCACTTATTCATTCATTAGTGTATTTAATAATCCCATAATATGGGTCCATGAATATGGTGGTATTGTATCCTGAGAGAACGCACAGTCCCAAGGGAGAGACAACAGTGACTGACATGCAGTGTGAAAAAGGCTGAGTGTCTGCCTGCTTGGATGTTCACAGAGACACCATGGCTGCATGAGGAGTGGGTGGACAGGAGCGGATGGGGAGGCACACCCAAGGGAAGCCAGGCCTGCTGACCACTGGCCTTGGTGCCTGGAGCGCAGCCAAAGGTACTCAGCCTGTGATCACTGCAGAGGTGGTTTCTGCTGACGCCCATTGCCCTGAAAACTTGTTTCCACTGTGGGAAGCATCTCTCCAACAGAGAGAGGAGTGCCAGAGTGTGAAGGGAGGGGCCACTTGTTTCCTAACAAATACCCCAACCTCACTGGTGTGGCACTTTTCAGAACCCTGCTTCCTGACGGGTTTTCATAGGAAATCCAGCGTGAACCTCCTGAACCTCCATTTCCTATTATTAACAGTCCCCTTCCTCTCTGCATAGATGCTGGCAAGAATTCCCAGGAGCTGAAGTAACTAACCTCCTGCCTGCCAATCTGCCTGTCTTGGGCCTGCTTTGCATAATGTGGCTTGTGTGAGGCTGGCTGTGGGCAGAGCTGTGGGTCCTGGCTGCCCTGCCCTCCTGGAGGGCTGCTTTGGGAGTGTGGTAGGCTAGTTGAGCTGTCAGGCAGCCAGAGTGAATTCCAGGAGGACACACCGGAAGGGGAGCTATGCAAGACAAGCTTGCCTTGCTTCTTCTGGGAGCTGTTTTCTTTGGGGAGTTGGTGAGATGCCAGGGTAAGGGCTTTAAATTAGACAAGCCTTGAGAAGTCCTGGGCCCAGTCACTCAGGTCAGTGCTGAGACAGACTCTGTGACCAGGAGCCTGGCCAATGACAGTCTGGCCACATTAATTAGCATCTGAAGCAAAGACCTTGCATGTAGCAGAAGGCAGCTCCCCAGGGTGTCACTGGCAAGAAAAGAGAAGGGTAGCCAGCAGGCTTTGCTTGTGCTTCCTGCTCCTCACGAAGCAAGCGCAGGCAGCCACCGATGTGACAAATGCCAGCCACCGCAACAGAAGCGGATAATGTCACTCGCTATCTGTATAGTACGGAGAAAATGAGCTTCACTGAGCCTCCACTTCTTCTGAAATATGGAGGGGTCTTGCTGATTAGTAGGGTCTCCCCTCCTGTGCTGAGCATCTGGCTCTAAAATTCAGTTCTGATCAGAAGTGTGGGTGAGGCAGGGCAGGTGGACAGAGAGCGTGGACGGTTCTCACACGTGGGGTTCTCTCACTGTACTGTTGGGCTGAGCTAGCAAATACCCTGGGAAGGGTGTCAGCTGAGCACAGGGGCAACAATTTCTCAGAATTCACAGGGACCGATTACAGTGTGCTGATTCATTGCTCAGAAGCATCCCTGCTAACACTGCCAGGACTTTTGGGGAAAAATAGAAGTGGCAAGAATTTGAAGGTGGGAATGAATGAGGCCAAGGTTGGAGGAACTCTGTCTTAGAATAAGGATGCTGAAAGGCATTCCTCCACCACACAAGGCACCCTCCATGGGGGGCTGCCAGCAGGCCTCACACAACCCTGCCAGGCCTACTTGTGGCTATGAAGGACAGTGTCTCAGTTACTCTTCTCTCGTTGCTGGCACAAATATCTCACACACAAAATGAAGGAAGGACAGGCTTATTTAGCTCATAGTTACTGGAGGTTTAGCTGCCTTCAAGGCAGTACATGGCAGAGGGCAGCAGTCCATGGTGGTGGAAGACAGCAAAACAGCAACAGCAAAAAGGGAGGAGTAACAGCAAAAATGACAACAGAGAGCAAGTCTGTCTCTCTTTCTTTCTTATGGTACACTCAGGCTATCTGCTCCAGGCTGGGTGCAGCACTTATACCCATAATTCTAGCAGTACTCAGATCCATAATCGCAGCCTTGGATCATGAATTAATCACAAACTGTAGAATTGCTCCTCAATGACAGCACGAGATTGGGGGGTGGAGGGGCAAATATACATAACCTCAGCAGACAATAAATGGCAAGAGCTGCCAAATCACTGTTCTCCCCCTGGGCCCACACAGCCACTCACAGAACCAGCCTCACTTTTGCAGTCCACACAGGCAGCTCTGTGAAGTTCTCCCAGAACTTGCTGTAAGTACAGAGCTGGTGGGGCTAAAGTGGTATGGGTAGGTTGGAGCCTGGAGTCTGGCCATCCTCTCATTCCTGCTTCTTGTGAGGTGTCTGCTTCTTTCTGCTCTTTTCCCCATACTCAGCTTTCTCTATCTGCTGATCCAGACCGTGTTTCAGTCCCAGCTCCCCTGAATCTCTTACCTTGGCTGCTTGGAAAAATCCTCCCTCAGTTGCAGTTCTGCTTCTCTCAGTTATGATTCTGATCTTCAGGATAAGACTCTCTTCACTCATTTAAATAACAACCTAGCTTGCAGCTCAGCAGCTGAGGCCAGAGGAGACTCTGTCCCCCTGCCAGGGGTTGTGGGACATGGCCGGCTTTTTAGAGAAGGGCATGCCAGCAAAGCCTTTCTTTCAGAGAGTCAGCTGATGGCAGAATATGGTTTTCTCATAAGTACTCACAGCTAGAAGAAGCTCCTCTCCTGCTAACCTGGGGTGGATGGTGAGTTTCTGAGGGCAAAATCTAGGTCTTAAAAGTGGAGATAGATCTTTTGCAAAAGAAAAGAGGGCAAGAGATGGAGTGGGGAGGGAAGAGGTGGCAGAAGGTGAAAAAAGAATTAAAATGTGTTATGGATAGGCACCAACTCCCCAAGATGAATGTAATCATTATGTACTGCACACGTGTACTAATAAAAATAAAAATTAAAACAACAACACCACTGAGTCTTAGAATCATTTCTACATTCCCAGATCCTAAGATCAAGCCTGAAAAATAAACTGTTTCTGTTATTCAATAAACTTTTGTAAATGGAAGCAGTGAGTGAATGGGTCATGTGCAATGAAAGGGTGGCCAAGGGTAAGGAATTCAGTGTGGAGACTGACAAGACTTTGCTTCTGGTGCTGCCTCTTCTTCAGTCCTCCAGAAGAGAGAAATCCATTGTCTCTGAAGTATTACATTTGCTGTATGATATTCTTTTTCTTCAGAAGCATTCCCTATTAATGAGCACTACTTCTCGTAGCAGATGAATTGGCTGGGGCCTACAGAATCTGAGTGTTCGGAGCATCTGCCAAACTGTCCACCTTGAGCCTGCCTTGCACAATGTCCCCTGTGTGAGTGCCTCCCAGGCATGACCTTTGAGCCTTGCCTCCACGGGAACATCTCTACCCTCATATCATAGATTTCACCCTCTAGACCCTTGCACAGGTTTAGACTACTTTTTGCTCATGAGTGAGCTTATCATATATGGAAGGAGTTATTTTTTGAAGCAGGATTCTGTCACACTCAGGGGTGTCAACCACTAACTATTTAACACCTATAACTCTTCTGCAAGTTTATTGGAGTTTCTGTTTAGCCATCTTTATCTTGGAATGAAATAGACAATGGCAACTAACCTTACAGTAAGGCCCAATTCCCCTCCTATCTGGGTTTCACTAATTTCATAGTCCTTTCTTCTCCGAAATAAAATTAATTCTGCTCCCTGAAGTTTTTAACTTGTTGAAATGATTCTAAGACCTCAGTGTTATGGTTCATATTGGTAAAGTTCAAATACCACTTGTTTTCGAGAACAAGGAAGTGACAGGTTGAATGCAATTGTAAAATTCTTCTTTGAGAAAACCAAATAAATCCCAATTTATATAAATTTCTCTCATTTCCATAAATATATGGAAATAAAGCAAAATATATACATGGAACACTATTAGTCTTCCTGGAGAATATCCAGGTGTAGGGCACTGAAGGAAGATGCGGTGGCCATGAGGAGCTGCCATTCACACTGGGTTACCAGGACACTCATCCTGTGACTCTTTCAAGTGTTTGCCCTCTGACTTCAAATACATTGTAACACTTTCCTTTGAAGAAACAAAGCTTTTCGTATTTATAGCAAGTCTTTGGGAATTATGAAACAATAACATTTTTTAGGATGTGTTGTAGGGAGTGAAATTGTGAGAGTTCTTTTAATTGTTGGCTGCAAAAATCTCCCTGGATGTGTGTATTTCATTAAAACACAACTCTATTTATCATCTATTCATAACATACAACTGACTCTGCTGCTCTCATTAGCAGCTGAAAAAAGAAATGGAAAGTTGTATGGAAAATGAATTTATGTATTTATTTAGCCTGGTTAATGAACTGCTGAAATAATGTCCCCACTTCTTAATGGGCACTTCGCTGGATGGATAACACAGATGCCCTAGAAGAGGTGACAGCTAAAAACACACCTGGCTTATGATGTTTGTCAAATATATGACAGGAAAAGCAGGTCGGAGTGTTCTATCTGCCAGCAGACCAGGTGCTGCCAAGCCTGGAGGCAGGTGAATGACAGCTAGTTTAAGCTGAGGCTTCTTACATAATAATTGTACCATTTTGTATTCTTGATAGCAACAAATTCACTGGCAATACATTCCATGGATTGCTGAGCACTTGGATGCTATCTGAGTACGAAAGAAACTGGAGAACCCTGGGCTGGCGCATGAGGCTTGGCCATCCAGGATGCTGATAGTGGACACTTCCAGAGGAAGGATAAATGGTCCCTATGTGCTCCCAAGTCTATTCACTGGGATTACCACAGTTGGCTTTTTGAGGTCATCTCTAGCTTGCAAGGCTTTTTTTAAAATTAAGATTTCTTTTAAATGGAAAACTGTTCAGTTCTAATCTTTCTAAGCTTGGCTGGAGTTAATTCAGAATGTCTCCCTTTTTTCCTTCTCTTACATTTCAAAGCTCCCAAAGCTCATTTTATTAAGTTAATCAAAATCATTCACTTTCCCAAGATTGCTGGCAAGAATGTTAATGATAGATGCTGTTTTCACTGAACAGGTCCAAGGTGGTCCCCCAGGAAGGAGAGATGGGCTCCAGCACTCACCCATTCAAATTGTAGGCTCTAAGTTTGCTGATGATATTGGAATGCAACTGTATGTGTCAGGGAGAGGCATTCAAAAATTGTGTTAGGCAGAATGTTAAAAACACACACTTAGAAGGGACTGTGGATATTCTTAGGGTGGGACACACCATGATCTGGGGATAGGGGATTTTATATTGTTTTGGAGGTATCTTCAAGATGGGAGATTAAGACCTATCTTCCTGTGGTCTGTGAGGCTTCCCATTTAGTGGGCTGGGTTAGACTGCAAACCACTTGCTTGTGTTTGAAATTTGGAGAGATGCCGTTCACTTGACAACATTGTTGCCTTGAGGAAGGCGGTCTGTAGGAGGAACCCGGAGGTTCAATTTACAGATAGAAAGTGTGGCTCCAATATGCAGATTTACCCTATCTTCAAGACCTTGAGGAGTTTTTTTTGCAGTGAGTTTCCAGAAGAGGAAAAAGTCATTGCTACCCTGGACATTTTGTATTTTGAAGCTGCAGGTTTTCTTAGAAGCATGATTTGAAAATTCCAACTTTATACCTATCTTTATTTCTTCTGTCCTACTTGAGTTGTCACTGTTGTTCTGAAGAGGAGAAATTGTGATACAGAGAAATTATGGCCTTCACTCAGTTGGTGTTTGAGTATGAGGCAAAAGGTGCCTTTCAAGTGCTGGCCAGAAACCTCAGCAGACTAAAGCACCTGCTTAGGCAGTCTTGGGGACAGGGGTTCAATTCCTGGCACCACATGCCATGCTGGCCCTGCCCCTGGGGCATGCTGAGTTGTCAACTGAGACTGGGTGTGGTGGTGTGCACTTGTAATCCCAGTACTTCCGAGGCTGAAAACAGGAGAATCACAATGAGTCGAGTCTGTGTAGTGAGACCCTGTAGATCCTGTACTAAATACATAAAAAAAGCTGCCTTTCAGATTTCCAGTTAATACATTTCTTTAGAGCTTCCTTGCCAAGGGCACTGATTTAGGTTACCTGATGATTATGCAAGACAAATACAAAGCACGCAGATCTTCTGTAGTTGGAGAGGGGATGTAGACACCTATTTCAGATGAGATGGGGGCATACAGAGCCATGTTTCAAGGCTTTGGCAGGCATCCCCTTCCAGTTCCCAGTGCTCTCTGTCAGTCAAACACAAGTGCTCACTAAGTCTCTGATCAGGCTGATCCTTTTCAGCCCATGGCTGCTTTCTGAATACAGCTGGGTGCTAGGGGCGGATGTGATGGCACAGAACATTTTCTTCAAACTTCTCAATTTATAAAAAATTTATGGGAAGTTAGACCCAGAATGTTTTAACACTTTGCCTGGCAAGATTGCCATTCTCAGAGCTGGTTGATGGTGTTGCATAGGCTGCTCCATGTTTTGGGCCTTTGTTGCTCTTTGTTTTCTAGTGATGCCTACTATTATGGCTAGTTTAGCTGCACACCTGTGCTGTGTGCAAAGAGGATTTGCCTTTGTTTCCCACAACCATTCTCCAAACACGTCATGTGATTCTCATTTGCCAGTGAAGAGGCAGTAACTCAGTCTGTTTAACTAACTTATCCATGAGAGTAGTAAATGACAGCTCAGTGGCTTGTGTTTAAAGAATGGCCTGAGAGCCCATGATCTCACTAATTAATTTTCCTTTTCACTCTTGTTCTGAAGAAATTATAGTCTTTCACTTTCAGAATGTTCTGAAATGTCATAATGTACTTGCCATCAATTAATAAGGAGATATTTCTTACAAATGGGTTCTATAAGTACTAGAAGTCAAGGCCCCTCATGACTGAACTGATTTGGGTTATAGCCTGAGAAAGTTTTTTAAAGTTTATTGAGTTATTATAGAATATCAGAAATGGGAGAAACCCTATTGCCATCAACTTTCCTGGAGAGACAGCTGGTCATGGTTCCAGGATATACTTGTCATCAGTCCCAGCATGGCCATCACTGCCAACCATGTGCATACAGTACTCTGAAAAGCATTCACCTTCATCTGGAGTGTCATACTATATGCAAATTTCTGTTAAATTCATAGTTACTTCTCTATGGAGCTTCACTTTCTAGAGAGATGCAATGACACCTGCACCTGTCACTCTCCCAGGCTACCTATAATGCTTTGTGATTTGACATGACATGAGGCACTCAGTCTGGAAACTCTAAGTGCTTTTATCATGTGTACTTC
>PVKN010027427.1:0-13518 GCA_004027915.1 Capromys pilorides | reverse complement strand
TGCCACTCTGGCAAGATGTTCTGCTTCTGGATCAGCTGGATGGCTCTTGTCTCTAGTCTCTTTCCAGGGTGTTCTGCCGCAGTTTTCCACACTGGGCGCAGCGGGCCCGGTTGCTGGGTCAGATGAGTTTCCGACAGACCCAGGGCAGTCTGCATCACATGCTGGGCCTGGTTGTTGGGTCAAATCTGCATTCCTTGTTGAAAAATGTTTACTAGAGGTAGCAAATGGTTTTTTAAAAATATCTTTTATTTGTTTGGTGGCGCTTTTGGGTTGGCTCAGTGGTTAAAGTGCCTTCCCATGAGGCACAGGGGAAGGTGGTTTTGATCCCCACCCTCACCATTAAGGCAGCCTGAGCCAGCCAAAAAAAAAAAAACCAAGAACAAAAATAAAAACAGAAAAACATCCTTTTGTTTGTTTGGTGCAGGGTCTTGCTGCTAGCTTGGGCGGGGCTCATACTGACTCTCCTAGCTCAGCCTCCCGGCACTGGGATTAGAGGTGTGCACCACCACACCTGCTGCCTGCTAGCAGGCTTGGCGAGGGCCAGCACGGTGCGCAGCTTGCCAGGCAGGCACTAGGACCACTGAGCTATCTTCCTGGCCCTAGAAAATGATTTTTTTAAAAGACATAGATACATGTCATAATAAGTTCTTGGTTTTTTTTTCTTTAATGTATTTAGTACGGTGTCTCACTACACAGCTCGGACTTGTAGCAGCCTTTCTGTTTTCAGCCTCCCGAGTGCTGTGATTATAGGCACAGGCCACCACATCTAATCTCACTCGATGTACCAGTGTGCCCTGGGGCAGGGCCACTATGGCACACTGGGGACCGAACCATGGTCTCTGTGCCTGCTCTGGTAGGTGCTTTAGTCCCCTGAGCTATCTGGCCAGTCCGCTTAGCTATGTCGAACTGGTAGGGATGATTCCTTTGGGATAACCAAATTTTCTAGATTAAGATAATTTATTTTACAATAATTACACTTTAAAAATTTCACCTGGATGAGAAACATAGGAAATACATTTTCTGTGTCAGGCAGTGAGTTGTCCTGGTATGCTGACCAGTTGATCGCTGGTGTGCTTTGCTGGCCCCAAAACCGGGTGTGGTGGTGCACACTGTAATCCCAGCACTGGGGAGGCTCAGATGGGAGGAGCATTACAAGTCGGAGCTGCATAGAGACCCTGTATCCAATCAATCAATCAATCAATGAGTCAATCAGTGAAAAGCAAAACAAACAGACTTGCTGCTGCCAGCTCTCAATGGTGACTGCATTTCTGCAAGCAGCAAGCTCTTGGGAAGTCCAGTGGTGGGCTGGAGCTGGCTGTGGTAGCTTTGTGCTCTCCTCGCCCCTTGCTTATTGGCTGCAGGGTGGCTCTGTGTGTGCACTTTGCGTAGCGACCCCTGGCGGGATAGCTGTCCACACCAGAGTGGAATGCCAGGCGGGCAGGGTGCCCTAGGGTGGGCTGTGTTAATTGCTTCCACACAGTGGTTCTTTAGGCTACAGAGCCAGCAGAATCCCTATGGAAAGCAGGCCAGGTGTTCCTCCAATTCAGTTAGTTACCAGGTTAGAAACTAACCTACTGATAATATGAAACAAGCATGGTAAGGGTGCTCAGACCCATGGCTGTGTTCAGAGGCACAGAGTTTTTCCTGAGACACCGTTGGCCTGAGACCTCTGCCACTTGCCACCACATCCTGTGTGGAGTAAAGCACTAGGATGCGGGAGTGGCTCTCTGGGGGAGCATGTTTTTCTCAGTTCGTTTTGCAGAGACCTCTACTTTTAGTGGAGAAACTTGAAAGTGTATGGTTTTGTGTCCCCAAGAGTTTACATACTGGCTTCAAATGCAGCTAGTACTGTTCTGCGCTTTCTAAAGGATACTAGTGTTGGGGAGTGGAGGAGGTAAATAGTCTGAGAGCAGTAAGCTGAAGCCAGCCCGTCTAGCCAGTCCAGCCCGTCCAGCCCATCCAGCCAATCCAGCCCGAGCCAGTTAGGTTGTCCTGTGCCTTGATGCAAGGCTGTGGGCTTGCCAGGCTTCAGTGAGTTTAAGGAGTGACGTGGGATCAAGAGTTCAGACAAGTAAAGGGCTGCTGGTTTGTTTTTTACTAAGTAGGCTTAATTTATAGGCCAGAGAAAAGACTCTGCTACTGTTTGTTCCTGAGTTTTTCAGTTACTTATGCACTGAACGTATGAAATGGCATAGCACGGCCACAAGGTTTCCTAAGGCTCTCTTGATTAGCCTGGGAATGGGGCAGCCTGTGGTGGGAGCCTGGTGGCATGCATCCTCCCAGGCTCACTTTGTAGTTCTTTCTCAGTCCCACCCTGTGGAGTGCTTTAGGCGAGGGTCACTGCGGGGAGGCTGGGAGTTGGGTTAACTGGTCGCTCTTGTTGGCACAAGTCAGGCTCAGGACGTCATGGCTCAGCAGAGTCGACTCTGCCCTGCTGGGGTGTGGAAGGCTGTGTGGCCTCCACTAAGCAGTCCTCAGGAGGCTGGAGATCGGCCTTTCCCTGTAAACTGCCATGCCCTGGAACCGTGAGTGCTCCTGCCGAGGAGTTCCATTATCTGCTGCTTATCCCTACGCTGTGGGAAGGAACACTGCTAGCTTCAGCCGTATAGCCCACAGGGGACTTACGATGCTGCAAGCTTGTGTGACCGGCTGTGCGCAGTTGTGCATTGGATGGCCTGCAAAGAGGCTGTGGTGAGGATGCACTGGACCCCCCTGTGTCCAGTAAACGGTCTGGAGGACCAGGTGCTGGGGATGGTTGGGTGAGGGCTCGCTCTGTGGATCAGAGGCCTATGGTGTTCTGGAACTGGCAGGTGGGGTCCCTCCCTTGCTACTGGTCCTTTTCCCTGTTCTTGGAAGGAGTGACCATACCCACTGTTTGCCCCCTGCCTCCCCATAGCCATCTAGCCCTTTGTTGGTCAGCTCTTGCGCTGGTCCCGCCTTTACGTAAGCTTCTGTTCTGGAGGCTGAGCCTGAGTGGCACATTCTTGTAATCTTAGCACTCTGCAAGGCTGAGGGGGGAGGATCCCAGGTCTGAGCCTAACCTGGACAACTGAGTGCCTTGGAGATACCCTGCCATGAAACCAAACCAACTAAGCCAAGTGTAAGTCTGTGGGAAGGTTCAGTCTCCAGTACCATATTTGGGGAGATAACTTCACTTATTCTGCCTTTGTTATGGTTTATGTCTAGTTGTTCCCCCAAAGCCTTATGCAATCATGGGGCTGGGACTTCCAGAGTTTGAGACTTGACTCATGATCCACTGGGATTATGTGTTTTAGTACTGATGGGACTATGGGTCTGAGTACTTCTGGGATTATTAGTGTGGTCTAGGGCGGATAGGCTGAGGCAGAGAGCCTGAATGTAATATAGAGACAGAGAGACAGACTCACTCCGTTGCTCTCTGCTGCCCTGGTTGGTCGGTTGCCTCTGTCGTGATTGTTGCTCTTTTGCCGCCATGAACTGGATGCTCTCTACCCTGTTCCACTCAGCCTTGAGCCAGCCGAATGTGGACTGAAACCTCCAGTAACTGAGCTAAATAAACCTTTCCTTCCTTCATTTTGAGTGTTGGGTATTTGTCCCAGCAACGAGTAAAAAGTCACTAAGACAGCCTTTGTGCCATTTGATGCGTTTTTTGTTGAGCAAGTGTCTGAGGTCTGGCCAGGCTGGAGGACAGCCAGGAAGCTGCCTGACAGCCCTGTGCCTTCCTCATGGCCTGCAGGTGGTGACAGGAGACTGGGGCTTCCCCTGTGTTCATTCCTCCAGGGGCTGGTCCTTGTGCTGGCCTGTGCTGTGTCTCAGTGTGTCATTCTGGAGGACACGTGCCCAGCATGCCCAGGGACCTGAGCAGGCTTCATGCTTTGTAGTTGGTCACCAGGTAGGAAACAGGCAGACACGAGGGCAGCCCTGGGATTCTTTGAAAGCAGACTGCCTCCAGGGCAGCTCCGTGCTGAAGCAAGCGGAGTGTGCCTGCTGTGGGCCTGCAGGGCACCTCCCCCTGGTAGACACTCTGTCTGACTGGTCTCTTGTTGTGTGTCTCAGGATTCCTGTGTGTGTGTGTGTGTGTGTGCATGTGCATGTGCGTGTGCGTGTATGCCTGCTCCTCGACGCTGGGAAAGGTCTCTTGCAGCTCAGTGTAGGCAGGGTTGCGCAAGCCCCTTGCAGTTGCCTCCTGTTGACCCCTGGGAACCAGTGTGATGAGTGAGGTTGGGCGGAAAGGCTCGGCGGGGGCACAGATGACTCAGGCCTGATGGATGCTGCTCCGCCAGTGATGCTGCTCTGCCCGGCCTGCTACATCTTCTGTCTCAGGTTGGCTTCCCAAGCTGTGGCATCGGGGAGCACACTTGTTTAAGCCCAGGCTGCGAGCTCTCTTTCCAGGAAGGTGTTTTACTGCTGTGGAACTTGGAATAAGCTCTCCTCCCTCCTCCCTCCGGCAGAGTGGTCCCTGGTTTCCCAAGTGGTAGCCAGACCGTAGCAAGCCTTCTGCCCCAGAGGCATGCCCCTGACTTTATTTTGGAGAGGGCCTCCCAGAGTTAGCCCAGGCTGGCCTTGAACTGATGATCCTCGTATGCCTTGTAAGTAGCTGGGGTTCCAGGCCTGTGCCCCGCGCCTGGCCGGGTTTGCTTTGTACTTGTGCCGTCTTTGGGGGTAAGAGTGGTGCGCGCTTTCTGGGAAGCTGTGGAATTCAGTGGGTGAGGTGTTGGTCATGTCTTGTGTGTAGAGCAAACACTGATGTGGCCTCTGTTTATTTTTCTCATGACTCCTTTCTTATTTGAGATTTCCTTCTACCTTCTGCATTTGTTTAAAAAATAGTGGCACACTTCTGTAAGCCCTGGGTGAGGCAGGAGAATCACAGATTTAAGCCCATTCTCAACAGTTTCATGACTTACCAAGACCCTGTTTTAAAGTAAAAAGGGCTGGGAATTTAGCTGAATGCAAAGGCTGTGAGTTCATTTCCCAGGGTTAACAAAACAAAACAGCTCCCCCTCCCCCCCCATCTCTGGCTGTGAGATATGTGGCCCAGGAATTGATTCTGAGATCAGAACCTTTAATTCCCTTCACAGCTTGTGGCAACAGGCCCTGGAGAGCATGTGTATACCAGGCAGAGGTGGGTGCCCCTGGGGCTGCCGAATCCCCTCGGGGGACTTGGTGGGGGAATGGATGATCATTCCTTGTGTTGATTTGAGAGACGCTGTGATGTTAGTGTCAGAAATGGCTGAGCAGAGCTGAATGAAAAGTGCACCAGAACTCCCTTTTCAGGTCTGCTGGAAGCTAGTTACTTTGTAAGAAACATAGCTACCAACAAGGAAAACAGCCGAAACAGTGCCTATAAAGCTAGCGCTTTTTGAGGCTGAGGCAGGAGGATCCTGTTTGAGACCATATGTGAAGGCCTGGGTTCAATTCCTCGAACCATACTTGAAGAGAAGCTTTTTTTTTCTTTTTTAAATTAATACCATTTTTAATTTATTTTTATGTTTTTCTTTTAATAATTAACAATGTGATGTTTTCAAAAACGTGTTAGTAGTATGTTACCAATAATTGATAACAATGCATATTGTTGTCCTCATAGTAGTTATACAGAGCACAGGATATAGACATGATAGTTTTTCTTTCTTTCTTTCTTTTTTTTTGATGGGACCGGAGGTTCAAACTCATGACCTTGCACTTGCCAGGCAGGCACTTGTGCCACGGAGCTATCTCCCCAGCCCCCATGATAGTTTTTCTAATCATTGTTGTTACAAAAAATTTCTGCTCATTGAACTAAAAGAAAGTAGTTGTATACATGGTTAAGTATTCCATAATCGCAATGGATTATTGGCAGAACTGGCAATGTTGGAAGCTGTTGATTTAAGCCTTTTACAGCTCAGCATACTAATCTAGCTTTATGTTTTATGCCTCGTGGTTAAACTTTTCTGCTGGGTAGTCAAGGGCAAGTTAAAGCACGACCTGTATAACAGAACATGTAACTTTTGTATCTCCCAAGGTCAATCAAATGTTTTTTTCTAAATTTTTTATTTATTGATTTATTTGGTACAGGGTTTTGCTACACAGCTTGGACTCATAGTGATCCTCCTGTCTCAGCCTTCCCTGTGCTAGGATTACAGGTGTGCACTACCACACCTGATTTTGGTGACCAGCAAGGCCTGCTTAGGGTTCCAGGTCCACCACAGCATGTGGTACCAGGGATCAAACCTAGGTCCTTGTGTTTGCTAGGCAGGCGCTTAGACTGCCAAGCTATCTCCCCAGCCTTTTTTTTTTTTTTTTTTTTTTTTTTTTGTCTTTTTGAGACAGGGTCTCGCTATGGAGTTCAGGCGGGCCTTGAGTTCACTTTTGTAGCCCAGGCTGGTCTCGAACTCAAACCGATCCTCCTGCCTCAGCCTCCTAAGTGCTGGGATTATAGGTATGCGCCTGTACCCCAGCCTCTTGAAGAGGGGCTTTGAAGTCATCTGGTACTGTGGTTTTTTTATTTTTTGGGAGCCATGGAAGTCTACTGCAAATCAAACCCTACCTACATAAAGCCTCATGCACTAAAGAGTTTAATTTTGCGCCTGAAGGCTTGGAAGCACAGTGGCGATTATTTACAGCCTGGCCGAGCGCAGTGCAGATACCTGATGCAGCGAGCTGTAAGCCGAGCTCCAGGCAGCAGGCCCAGCCCTGCCGGGCTTATTTCCACTTAGTTTTGATTTAGTTTTTGTTGCAGTGTGAAAATCTGATTCCCATGGATAAGTAATTACAAGTACTAGTAACATAGCTTGCTTGCACTTTGAGGATGCTCTGGAAACCTCGAGGATGACGGGGGACACTTTGACTTCAAAGGAGAACCCTGGTACTGGCATGTGCCCAGAACAGGACGGGGTCGCATGGTGTGAGCTGCTGTGACTGACCCGTTAGCCAGATGGCTGACCGTCCCTGTGGGAAGAGCATGGCCGCTGCTGGGCGTAAGCCTGCCTGGCACCTCAGGAAGCGCGTGGAGCAGTTTTGCGGCAGAACCACGCGGCACCCAGAGCCTTTGGTTCCTGAGGTCTTTGGGCTTGAAAGTCCTTATCTGTGTTATACCCCGCCTGTGTTGTAATCGAGGGAGCTGTCCAAGAGCGGAGAGGAGGTGCACTGAGGCCCCTAGGGCTCTGCTGAGCTTTCCTCCTGTGCTGTGCAGTCAAGCCTTGGGGGCGTTGGGGTCTCGCCTGCTGGCCCCCCTGGTTTCAGCATGCAAATGTGTAAGGTGGGTGTATTCATGCTGTGCTCTGCTCAGAGCCTGAGAGCTGGAGCCTGCAGCCGAGCCTAACCCTGTGGTACTCTTTCTTGTTCCAGTTCTGGTGGTGCTCTTTATTCTGGGATTTTCAAAAATTAGTTGTTGTTGTTGTTTTAAACTACTGTTGCTATGTGGGAATGTAGTCTACTCAGGTCTCAACTTTGAGGCTCCTCTGATCTGACCAGTAGTAGCAGCTGATCTGATAAACTGGCCTGATTTAAAAAGAAGCAGTGAATGTGAATTCACCCGACACCGTGCCCTGGTCCCCCTCTCTCCCTCCCTCCCTCCCTCTCTCTCTCTCTCTCTCTCTCTCTTTTTCTCTCTTGCTTTTTAGGGGAGGGTCTGTAGCATGTTCAGGATCTCATGTAGGGATCCACCTGTTTACAGCCTCCCAAAAGCTGGGAGTACAGCTGTGCACCACCACGCCCAGTCTCAATTGCTGTCTCAGTTTGCATTGGGGGTGGGGATGGCTTGGCAGGTCCCTGCCTGTTTTAGTATTAGCATAAGGGTGCATGGCATGGAGTGATCTTACCCCTTGGGTTATTTCCAGGGCTGCGTCTTGCCCATGTCCTCCCCACCATGGGGAGCACAGTTGAGTCCTGATCCTGCTCCTGGCTTCTACCCAGACCCAAGGGCCTCAGCTTGTGTTTGCGTCACGCGGATTGCGTCAGGCTCTGTGCACTGTTCAAGCTTAAACGGATGTTCAGGCTGATTGATAGTTCAGAGTTGAAATGATACTTTGCAGGGAGACGCCTGTCCTCAGTGAGGGTGACCATCAAGTCCTTGGCTGCTCATCTATCCCTGTGACTGATACCTCTTAAACTCCTACTGTGTGGGAGGAGGTAGGGGCCAGGCTACCGACAGCACTGTTTATTCACATCTAGGTTACAAATTCATCTTTTCTTTTTTAGCAAAATCCTTTTTTTTTTTTTTTTGTGGTATCAAGAGATCGAACTCAGGACCTAACAAAATGTTTTGTTTATTTGGTACAGGGTCTTGCTACGTAGCTGGGACTAGTGATCTTCTGCCTCCCCAATGCTGGGATCATAGGCATGTGCCCCCACCAGTGGTTTTGGTGTCCAGCACTGTGTGTCTAGGGTTCTGGGGCTGGCATGGCGTCTGGTACTGGGGACCAAACCTGGGTCCTTGCACTTGCCAGGCAGACACTTAGACCGCTGAGCTCTCTCCCCAACCACAGATGCATCTGTTCTGTAGATGTCCCTCCATGCTAGTAGCAAGTCACTAGACTCCTCTGAGCCTCGTTTGTTCGTTCCTTGGCCCATGCATTCAGCTGGCACTTGTTAAGCATGGATCGCAGTGTTAAGATTTGTATCTAGTTGTCCCCCCAAAGGCTTATACAGGTCTGGGGCAGCTTCTTGATCCAAAGCTGGGATTATGGATGTGAGCGAATGCTACACTGGCCCGAGGTGGGTCATCTGCACGCACATCTACAGAGGGGAGAGAGGCTTGCGAGTAGCTCAGCTGCTGCTCCTCCCTTTGCTCTGCTACAGCTCGCCCATTTGCTCTCCGCTGTCTTCTGCCATGAACTGCTGCCCTCTGCCATGTGCTGCTCTGCCTTGGAGCCAGCTGTCTATGGACTGAAACTTCCACTAACCGTGAGTAAATAAATTTTCCTTTCTTAATTGTGGGTGTTGAGTATCTTGTCAGCAACCAGGAAAAGGTGACTGAGACATACAATACAGGAGGCCTTAGGTGGAAAGAAGCTATCAGGACAGGAGGCAGACCTGGCTTTTTTCCCTTGAGGCATTTGAAGGAGGAGCACACATAGATAGACAGGAGTGGGTGTGGCAGGTTTGTTTAGCTGGGCTGGAAGCTGCCTGAGACAGCCCTAAAGAGGGTTGTCTGAGGAGTCTCAGAGGTGGAGTGAAAGGGGCTGTCTCCCAGATGACCCAGCAGAGAGCTGTCCTGGGCAGGGTGGCGTCGTGGGGCACAGTGGCTGATGTAGTTGGAGGGTACACAGGTGCACTGTATGCCTACTTGTGCAGTGACTCGGAACCTGGTGTTAAGTGGGAGGAAACGAATCGAGGAGGGACGTGGACCTTGTATGAGGCCTTACACAGGCAAGGGTTTCTCCCAGCCACATCTGTGGGTGAGATGCAGGGACTACAGATTCCTCCTTTAACGACATGCCTGGCACCCTGTGGGGACTTACCTCTGCTGTTCTGACTTGTGACTAGCCTTTAATGGGGTGCAGTTGTGTACACCTTATTGGTGCAGTCAGTGTCTTTTTTTTTTTTTTTTTTGTACATATACCTTGTTTATGCAGTACTGAGTTTTTTTCTGACTGTGCTATTATTGTCTTAGTCACTTTTCTCTCGTTGCTGGGACAAACACCTGACACTCAAAATGAGGGAAGGAAAGGTGCGTTTAGCTCGCAGTTACTGGAGGTTTCAGTCCATATTCAGCTGACTCCAAAGCAGAGTGGCACATGGCAGAGGGCAACCTTCCGTGGTGGCGGCTAAGAGCAAGAGCGCCGGAAGAGAGCTAGCAGCAGCTCAAGCAGCTAACTTCTCTTCCTACCTTACATTGAAATGCAGATCACCTGCTCCAGGGGAGGTGCAGCACCCATTTCCACAATAATCAATTATGAATTCCAGAAGCTGCCCATGACTGCCTGAGGCTTTGGAGAACACCTGTACACAAACCATAACAGCTATACAGTGCTGTGGTTTTATGTTGTTATACATTGCAGTACTAAGTGTGTTATGAAAATTAAAGCAAAGTCATAAAGTTGCAGTTTCCTTTGACCAGTTCTTTGTTGTGAATGTTGTAATGAGCATACTGTGGATAATTCTTCATTCATTTAATGGTCAGTTCATTCAATGACCTGGCCACAGGAACAGAACTCGGGTTGTCACGTGACGATTGCCTGGAGCCTGATGTGTTGTGGGCAGATTCATAAATGCGGGATGCGTGAACAGGCAGATGTCTTCGAAATCTGTAGCATATTCTGTAACGTCTGATACTGGGGAAAGTTAGCAGCGCTGCCTGCCTGCTGCAGAAGGGAGTGGCTGGGAGCTGGGAGCGCAGTCTGAGGAGAGCCGTCTGCCACGCATGACACACGGGTAGCTGTGCCTGCGGGCCTGGACATGCGATGGCACGTGCTTTTAACTGGACTCGCTGCTAGGGACTGTCTGCCTCCAGGAATTCTTCAGGTGATAGTAAAAATGATTTGAGTTAAGTAAATTATTTTTTTGGAACCGGGGATCAAACTCAGGACCTTGCACTTTCCCGGCAGGCACTTGTGCCCCTGAGCTATCTCTCCAGCCCCAGTAAATTCTAAGATATAAACAAGTTTCTTTTTTTGGTCTTTTAAAACAGGGTTTCGCTATGCAGTTCAGGGTGGTCTTGAGGTCACTTTGCAGCCTACGTTGGTCTTGAACTTGCAAGGATCCCCCTGCCCCAGCCTCCCAAGTGCTAGGATTACAGGCGTGCCACTACCATGCCCAGCCCTTAAACAAACTTTTTAGAAGTGATGTTATCTTTGAGACTTTTTGATGTGTAGAAATGTGTCATGTCATAGCTTGTACATTTTTCCTCAGGGGTTTATCCATGTCTCCGGACCACAGGAAACAAGCCTTTAATGACTGTGGTTCTTCGTGGCTCTGTGATTGTTCATGTGTTCAGTGCATCTGACACTCCTGGCTGTCAGCTCCTTCACTGCACACTTCATCTCTCTTTGTGTCCCCATGGTGTTTCCTGCCAAGGCGGGGACAGCAGGGCCTCCAGGAAGGGCAGCGTCGCCGTCGAGGGTGTTCGGTGCTTCCAGCGTTTCCAGCTGAGCAGGTCCATGGTCCTGGTATCTCTATAGTAGTCCTCGTTTCTTGGCACCTTCCAGTGATACCGGGGAAAGTTATCAGCGCTGCCTGCCTGCTGCGGAAGCTCCTGCCTGTGGAAGCTCCTTCGTTAGCCAGAATCCAACATTCAAATCACTTTGACACCAGCTGTGGTTGATGGTACCTTGATGAATTCACGGGCGCTGCTGTGAGGAGATAGAGAAATGGGTGCTCTATTGATCTCCAAGGTCATCGCTGCATTGCATCTGTTTTGCAGTCCTGATTATTGATGACCACCTTGTATGTCATAAGCTACCTTGGATTTTCTGAATAATTTTCATCCCTGCCTTTTCTGACAGGCGAGGGACTAATACTGCTAAAGCACTGATGGGATCATGCTGTATTTTATTTTAAAGGTTATTGGAGAACTCTTGTTCTTAAGGAAAGCAAATCATTTTCATTGGACTATTTTGGTAGTGTCTTAGTTACTTTTATTCGTTGCTGGGACAAATACCCGACACTCAAAATGAAGGAAGGAAAGGTTTATTTAGCTCACAGTTGCTGGAGGTTTCAGTCCATATTTGGCTGGCCCAAGGCTGAGTGGAACAGGGTGGAGAGCATCCAGTTCATGGCAGTGGAACAGCAACAATGGCGACAGAGGCAATAGACCAACCAGGGTGCAGGGAGCAACAGCCACCGTCTGTCTCTCTGTCTCTCCTTATATCACATTCAGGCTCTCTGCCTCAGCCTATCCACCTTAGGCCGCACCTATAATCCCAGCCGTACTCAAACTGATAACCCCATCAGTACTAACACACATAATCCCAGTGGATCATGAGTCAAGTCTCAAAGCCCATGATTGCGTGAGGCTTTGAGGGGACAACTAGACATACGCCGTAACAGGCAGCGTGACCTCTAATACCATATGCAGCCCTCTGGCCTGCAGAGCACAGCGTGTGACCCCTGCTGGTCATGGGCGTCGCTGGGCTGAGCGGCTCAGGGCTTGGAGTACCGTGGCACTTGTGTTTGGGTGGTCTTAGCCCACAGTTGTTCAGGCTCACTACTGTACATCTCTAGGCTCAGGAACATAAGGCCACAATTTTTATTTTATTTTTTAAATTTTTTTCCCAATGTTTATTTTTATTTGTCTTATCATTTTTCTCTGGGTTTTTGTAGGGGCAGCTTTAGGTTGAAAGGCAGATGAAGAGGCAAGCCCAGAAATTTCTCCATTACGGTTTTTATTACCTCCCCTCCCCTAGCAAGGTGTATCTGTTATTGTTAACACATTTATAGAGTGGGACCGGGAGATTTGAGGATTCCGTAGGGAGCACAGAGACAGTCCTGTGCAAGTGAGGACTGGCAGGGGCCTGCTTGACTCCCAGGAGGTTCTCCAAGCTTCTGAGTGGGGGAGGACCCTACGTATAGCTTCCCCGGCTTCACTCCGCTTCATCTTGCTGTGGGCTGCATGTTCTAGGAGCATAACTGCACATAAATGGTTATACTTAGTAATATAAGCCGCTGTGCTGTTTTGTATTTCATTTATCACTTTGCCAGACGCTGCTTCTCATTTTACCAGATTGTTTATCAACAGTGATTTCCTTGTATTCATATCACCAAGAACATGCCAGTATCGTTTGCGTGTAGTTATTACTGTAGTGATTGTTTAGTGAGTATTATTGGTGCAGACATTAGACTGTGTTTATTATGTCTTTGACTATACTCATGACAGCACTTCGTGTTGAAATGTATGCATGTATGTAGATTGGACTCATAGCGATCCTCTTGTTTTTGGCCTCCCAAGCACTGGGCGTGTGCAACTACACCCAGTCTTTGAAATATATATTCTTATAAATTCTGTTTTAGCCAGGTGTGGTGGTGCACACTTATAATTCCAGCACTTGGAAGGCTGAGGCAGGAAGATCGTTGTAAGTTCAAGGCCAGCCTGGGCTATAAAATGAGTTTATGGCCAGGACCTGGGGCACTGTATGCCATATGACCCAGGTCTTCAGCCTCTCCCTGTGCTGATCAGTGAGCTGTGTCATTGAGGGTGCATGACACTGGGTGTAGGAGGAACCAAGACAACTTCCTGCCTAGGGCCTTAAAGGAGCCATGACACCAGACACAGTGAAAGGTTGCAGAGTCAGTACAGGCTGGATTTGATCCTGCTGGCTGGTGCAGGAGATGGTGGTTGTCTTACTTTTCTCATTGCTGAGACAAAATACTCGACACCCAGAGTAGGAAAAAGCTTATTTAGCTCACAGGTGACGGAGGGCTCCGTCCACAGTCGCCTGGCTCCCAGGCAGGGTGGCATCGCAGAGGGGAGCAGTGCTAGGCAGGCGGAAGGCAGCAGAGGGACAGGGCGACCACAGCTCTTTCTGTCCTCGCTCACCCAGGCTGCTCAGGGCGGCGACACGCACACCTCGCCTCCTAGGGCCCCGGAGCCTGGCACTGCACCATGAATCGATCCAGTGTCCCACA
>PVKN010027426.1:0-13531 GCA_004027915.1 Capromys pilorides | reverse complement strand
AGAATAAAAACAGTAATTTTCAGCATTCAGTGACAGCTATATCTGGAGATGAATGAGGCCTGTGGAAGGCCAAGAGCAAAGTACGAGAAAAAATAAAAGGGAGACATCCGATTTCCAGCCAACATCTGTGTGATAGTAGGCCAGCTATTTCTGGGAACAAGATGTCACTTGGGTGCTACTGTCCCATTTCATCACAGACATGTCTTTCACACTGCCTTGGTCCAAGCCGCTGGACTCACTCCCAACTCAGACTTCCCCCTGCCTTCTGCTTCCACACAAACAGAGCCATCTCCAAACATCTCTTTCTTTCTGCCAAGATCTTCTTCTGTTGTTCTTATCAACTTAACTCCTCACCCAGAAAAGTATGAATATCCCTCACCCCTCTGCACGGCATTCTCCAATGTGCTTTCGCTGTGCATAGTCTAGTGTGTTGAATAATGGCCATCCCCTGAAAATGGCTCTTCTGGGAACCTGAGGATGTCGATTTGTTTGGGAGAAATGTAATTAAGACTCCTGAGATGGGATTCTCCCATATTATCTCATCATGCCCCAAGTCAAGTGACAAATGATCTAAAAGAAGAGGAGATACAGAAGAGGAGAAGCACGGAGAAGAGAAGGTGATGAGAAGATGGAGGCAGGGGGTGGAGTGAGGAGTGCCCGAGGCTGGAACACGAGGATGATCAACAACCACGAGGGAGGTACTAAGAGAGCACACTCCTTCTCAGAGCTTGTAGAAGAATCCAACTCTACCAACACTTTAATGTTAGACTTTCAGCCCCCAAAACTCAAAGTGAATATTTTGCTGATGTCTTAAACCATACCACTTTCAGTAATTTGTTATGGCAGCACTGACTCACTCAGTAATTCAGTAACTAATGAACATAGACTAGAGCACAAATTTCCCCCACCTGTTTAGAAGACCCTGAAAGACTCACTACTTAAATTAAATTAATTTCAACTCCTGTCTTTTTCGTAGTCTCCCCTTACAGTCCGCTTTTGGTTTCTTTAGCATACAGTCTTCCCTCCCTTCCTAAAAGCTGTTGCTTATTGATACTTGCTTAGAAAGTTTCCTTTCGATATAGTCTTTTCACTGGTAGATCTTTCTCACTATATTTCACTCAACCCAAATATAACTTTCAGAGACATACTCTTCAATATTTCTAGCCAAAGTGTTTCGGCCCTTCGGCTCCCACATAACACCATGCCACGTCTTTCCTTTGGAGAATTCATCACGAATGATTAACATCTTGCTTGCACATTTACTAGATTGAGAATTCAAGCAGGATAAAATTTTGTCCACCCATGTATTGGACTTTGGCTAAGCACCTGCTTTACACTAAGCACTATTCTAGGTATTTGGGTGACGCAGTGAACCAGTAAAAATAGATTTTGCTCTTCTCAGTAAATGTCCTAGCCCATCTCCCATGGCTCTTTCTTCCTACCTGCAGCACTCTATTATTTATTGGCCATTCATTCAATATTAATTGGATATTAATTGGACAATAGATAAAAATGTTAAAGTCTAGTCACTCATTCTTTCGCTTTTCCTAGTGAAAATGTAATTCTACCTGTTGACATAATTTAATAACCCCAGATAATTTCCAGTGATCCTTAAGCCTGAAATTTTTTAGGTCATTGAAATTTCTTCCACAATCCTGTCTCATCCCCAGGTTTTTGCCATTTCTACTGATGTAATCAAAAGCACCATTTCCTCCTAGAACATGTTATGTGAAACCAAATAGAGACCATGCCACACTGGATTTGCAAAGCGTTGCCAGAGATGGCAGACCCCGGCGGTCTTGATGAACCACCGCCATGTCTAAAGGTCAGCCTCTGGGACTGCTTAATTGTGCCCATTAAAGTGTTTGAGCAGCTGCTTCTGGGCAGTAATTTGGAGCCCAGGAGAAACCAAAGGCAGCATCAGCACACCAGGTCATGTGGAAAAAAAGGCTGGCTGAACTCCACACACAGCCGGACAACAGCTGGGGTTTCCAGGAGTACTTAACCTGGTTTACAGGTCATAGTCTAACTATAAGTAAGAGTCCCATCATCCCAAAGTGACAATATAAAGAGAGTCACTTGCCTTCCCATTTCCTACTTGCCACTTCCTGGTTTCAATTTTTATCCTTAAACCAGGAACCCAGAAACCTTAATCAGTCCATCCAACAACAAATGGACTAGCATTTGTTAACTGAGCAACTGTTATGTGCAAAGAAATGATGAAAACATAACCACATTTCCACCACCTTAGACCATTCCATCCAGACCTTTGGCTCAAAGATATGGCCAACTCTTCATGGGCACACTGTCCTGTGGAGCCTCAAGCATTTCTTACCCCAGCTGTCTAGTTATCTAGGCTGTCACTCTCCACTGGAAAAAAATGTCTTTGCTACTTGTCTGACCAGTGCATTTCAGTGACTTCTTTTTGTTTTTTCTGTATTTAGTACGGGGTCTACAGGGTCTCACTATATAGATTGGACTCATAGTGATGCTCCTATTTTCAGCCTCTCAAGTGCTGAGATTATAGGAAGGGCCACCATGCCCAGTCTCAGTCACATTCCCAGTGCACACTAGGGGAGCAAGGCTGGCACTGCATGCCTGGGATCCTACTCTGGTCCATGTGTCTACCTAAGCAGTCAGTGACTTCTTTTTTATTTGTCTTTTTGAGACAGGGTCTCGCTATGCAGTTCAGGCTGGCCTTGAGCTCACTTTTGTATCCCAAGCTGGTCTTGAATTTACACCGATCCTCCTACCTCAGCCTCCCAAGTGCTGGGATTATAGGCATGCACCACAGCCTCAACAGTCTGTGGCTTCTTAAAGCCCCATAGGTCTGTAGTAGAGGTGAGACCTAGATAACCATTCTCCTTGTCCAAAACTCTGAGTACTCATATAAATGTATTCAATAGAATTTCACAGATAAACTTATAGGTTATAACAAAAATGCAATATATGCTAGCAAGCATGCAAATAAAGTAACACTGTGCTACTAATATTGTACATATCTACAAATATGCTTTTATAGTCATATTCAGCATTTACAGACTACTTTATTTAATCCTTGTAATAATTCTATATGATAACATCCCTATAAGCTGGAGAACTGAACATAAAGCATTTAATTCCTCACAAGCTGCTACATGAGCTGGGTATAGTGATACATCTATAATCTAAGCTACATTGGAGGCTGAGGCAGGAAGATCACAAGTTTGGCTAACATAGTGAAATTGTTAGCTGGTATACACCTAGGCAGAGCCATAGGACTCCCAATGTGCCTTATGCCTTCATCCCAGTACACACTGCTCCTATCATTAGGAGGTAATGCTTTGTACATCTCTCACATTGCCATGCATGTGCTGAACAGACATTGACAGTGTTTTTGTTCCAGACAGTCTGTTCGAGGATATCTGTATAGCAAGCCTCCTTCAAAGGCAGAGCTGGTGTCTCCCTCCAGAGAACAGGATAGATTTATTGTTGTCCAGAATAATCAAGATAACATCTCCCTCTGGAGCACATCTTGGGCAGATTTGCCTACAACCTATTACAGAAGATTTTGATTTCTCAAGCTCAGTGTTCTGCAGATGTGGCTTGTACCCTCTGTGTGTGCATTACCCCTACAGTACCTAGGTGACAGTGAAAATGAAAACGAACATGAAGCTAATATTTGGTCTTACAGAGGTGTCATAAGTCTTATATTAGCTTAAAAATGGCTAATATCTCAGCCCTTCACAGCTTTCAACAGCCTCAAGCAGAATGAGAAATTTAAGGGGTTTGAGGTGCTCCAGGCTGCCTTCTCCCATGGGGCCCTCATGGTGTTGGTTCACTATCCATTCATCCAAGGCCAGTCACCTAGAGTCTTAATACTTCACTGGCTGAATAAATATGGCTGTAAGTAAGTCTGAGGTAATATCAATAATAATTACATTTGCCTCTTAGAGATAAAAATTGCATTTTCACAGTGTCTCAACCTATTATAGTTAGAAATGTGACTACCTTAGACACCATGAAAAGTCAGAAGAAAGAGGCATTCTTAGTGAGGGACTTCTCCCTGAGTGATTTATTTATTTTTTTAAAATTTTTTTTATCATTATTATTTTTTACAATAGTTGATACATTACATAATGTTGTCTTTGTCATAGTTGTTCAGAGTACAAGATGCAGACATGATGTCTTATCTAAACATCATTAGTACAGATCTTTCTTTTCATTGTACAAAGAGAAAGTAGTTGTATATTTAGTCTGATAGTCCATAACAGTAGTGGATTATCAGCTCACATGGCTGACAATGACAAAAGTTTTGCAAACCACAGTACATGGTTTCAGGGTAAACCCTGGGGAGACCTGACTGACCTTGTCAGATACAAAAGTTACATATTTTTTTGTAACATAGGTCTTGCCTTATCTTGGTCTTAGCCATCCTGCAGAAAAGTCTAACAATGAGGTATAAAAAGGAAAGCCATATTAATATGCTGAGTTGTAAAAGGCTCAACTCCCTGAGTGAATTTAATCAAAGTCTATCTGAACCACTCTATTCCTTCCCATCTCCCTCTCATGTAAGATTCACACAGTTCATTCACGTCTCCCAGACTAATTCACATCTTTCAAAATGAGCTGATAGGCTCTCCTGTGGCTGTTTATGACTGCTTATCATCAGGAGGAAAAAGTGAATATTCCCTTCCTGATTTTTCCCTTCTCCAGTCATCTTCTGTGGTCCTTAGGTCAAACCATATAAAAAACTGGAGAATCATTGGAAACATTCGTTGGTAGTGTTTCATAAGAGTAATTTGTAAGATAAACTGCTGGAGGAATCAAAGCCATACTTACCAGTGGGTGCCTCTCTTCCTTCAGGAAGAGGGGACAGCACTTGTAGCTATATGTGGTGTGGTTTAGGCTAAGGATAGAATCAGAAATTCCACAGGAGATATCCATGAGAAGAAGAGAAAGAAATGTAACAAAGCAGATGAGAACATGGAAGAGATTTTTAATAATCACCTTGAGTATGAAATTGGAGCAGAGGAACTAGAAAGCATTTCTTAGAAATTCTATGCAACACATTTGTGTACAATCCCTGTGGTCTTCATTTGGATAAAATCAGTAAAGATCTATATCAACCTTCAAACTATTGGAGTTTTCCTTGTGTTTCCATAATATGACTGCTCAGAGACTGGACCCAGCTGGATCAAGTTTTATTTCTTAACAGAACTAAAGACTTTAAGCAGGACATAACTCCTTCCTAGAAATGGCTTTTTTGAAGCTATGTTTCTTGAGCTACTTTACTTCTCTTATAACTTTTGTGCAACTGGTAAGCACAAAGGGCATCAGAAAATGAAGACGAGAAAGTTTACTTTTAATATAGCAAGGAAAAGCATAAGCAAAGGAAAGAAAGGTAACATAAATGTAAAAAGAAAGAAAAAATGATTTAGGATCCTCATGACCATTGAGCCATGTAGCCTCATTTACAGTTGGAACTAGAACAAATAATTCACGACTCTTATTCAAATGCTTAAGAGGTGGTCAGCTGCTCTAATAACCTCAAAACTCCCACTGCCAAAACTATCAAAACTTAATTTCATGTCACCTGGCATTCTAAGGTCATGTGACTCTAGATGGGGTAGAAGTGGTCATGGACCATCATTCAATCCCTGGACCATATTGAAATGCAAAGGAGGCTGGGAAATGCAATCTGGTGATTTGGGAAGATGGATTTGAACAGCACTCACTCCACTCCACACATAATAAAATAATTAGTAAATATAAAGGATAGCCTTTAGATCAAGGCATATTTGACTCCATGATGAATACACTCACTGACTCTGCTTTGTCATTTGCTCTTCTGCAGCTTTATTTACTTTTTCATCCAAGACGATTTGGATAAAGAACCAATATGCTTCTCCACTTACCTTTCCACAAGTTCCAATTTTTTCCGGAGCAGTAGCATCATTTTTCACAGGCGTTTTTTTTTTTTTTTTAAACCATGGATTGAATCTTAGCAGAATTTTGTTTTCCGGTCACCTTTCTGAGAGTGAAATCTGGCATTCATTGAAGTTAAAACAGGTTGAAAATAAATTTCACATCCTTATCATGTGTCTGTAATAAAGAAAGAAGAAGATTAGAATAGAAGCCTTAACTAGAAATACACAGTGACAGCAGAGCTCATCCTTGAAGGAGAACCAAAGATATAGAGCAAAGGGGAAAGCCAAGGAAATGATCTTCGGGAGATTTTTCAGAACCTTGTGTCCAAAGATTGCCCCAAAATGTTGCACAATCACCCAAGTGTAGTACCACAAGAATTTGGTGTTTAAAAATTCACATTGTTATATGCAAATACTTTTACTTTTTGACATCTGAGAGCCACATGTGATTTTCAGTCAGCCATCATAGACAGACTGACAGACAACCTCCTCAGGAGATGCTTGAGGCGCCATCGGTTTCCCTACTGCTTTCGTCCTGCCTCTGGAACTAGCCTCCGAGTCTGCATTTGTGTAAATTACATGTGTGTGGAGTCTTTAGTCACATGCTGAGGGGTAGAGTCAACAGCTCTGCGTTCTTTCCTGATTATGCACTGACAAAGTGATTGTGTGGTCCCTCAGTGATGTTCCCACACATTGGGGGAGTCTGCAGGTGGGCAGGCACAAGATACCTGGAAGACCAGGCCTAGAACTGGCTCTGCAGAGACCAGACGCCTTCCAGGTCTCTAGGCTATCACACCAGCAGAGCAGTGGAGGTGTCTGCATCTCTCCACCACAAAGCTTTTGAAGTCCAGCAGACCTCACAAGCTCATTTGCATTTATTCTCAAGTCTTGAGCCATTTCATGCATTTTAGAACCTAGCACAGGTCATTACATACAACAATTCTGTTAAAATGCTGTTGATAAGTGAAGTAATGGGGAAAAAAAATTAGGGCCTTCTCAGAAGCTTGCTTCAGCAGTTCAGGAGCCTAAAAGTTAAGCATACAGGGATTGATGGTCTTGATTACACCTGAAGCCAGAAGCATTTGAGAAACATAAATAGTGACTGAGAAGCTATTTAGCTTTACTTGCTTAAAAATTAAATGTAATTTTTTAAATTCTGACTACATGTAAAATTTCACATAAATGCCATTTCTCTCCATGGCATGTACTGATTTATTAACTTTTGACAACAACCCTATGAATAGGTGCTATTAGAATCCTAACAGATAATGAAACCAGGTCACAAAAAGCAACAGATGCATAAATGTCAAATATTAGAACCATGATTTGTCTAAAAAGGCTGTCTCCAGGACTTGAATTTTCATCCACTATACTAAATTCATTCATTTCACAGTGATTTATGGATATGTAATGATGTGCATATTAAAATTAATTTCCAATGTCAGTTGCTCTTAGAAAAGATTCTGGCAAGCCATGAGGAAAAAGCATTGGTTAGGAAAAGCCAGAGGTGACTTGAGTTGAGACTTGTTTGATGAGAAGGAACCACCCAGGCAAAGCTCACAGGACAGCAGAGTCAAAACTCTGTGACAGTGGAATGTTCAATGCACTTAAGGAATCAGCCAATAGTGGGCAGAGGTGGAGCCATACAAAGTGAACGCCAAGGAGCTGGTGCAGCCTGGGTCATTAGAACTCTTACCAGGTTCCACGGCCAGTATCATGAGACTTGAGGATCATTCTGTCTCTTATATGTAGACCACAGGTGTCCAATTATCTTGCCTGGACTACAGTGAGAGGAGGAGCTGTCTTGGACAATCACGTAATTCATAAATCCCAACTACTGGTATCAGGGACAGGTTTCTTGGAAAACAGTTGTTCTAGTCGCCTTCTTCATTGCTGAGACCAAATGCCTGGCATTGACAAGGTAAAATAGGAAAGGTTTATTTTGGCCCATCTTTTCAGTCCATGTTTTACTGGCTCCAAGACAGAAAAAGCAAGGAGGGGGAAGGGCCTGCCTTGGGCCAGGCAGATGCTCACAGCATTGCAGACAGGAAGCAAAGAGAAGGAAAGGGAGAGAGACCCAGTCCTATCAGATCTCACTTCCGATCAGTTAACCAGCAGGACACCCTGCCTGATGCCATCACCTTCCAAAAGCCCTGCCTCTGGGCCCATGAAGACTTTAGGGGACATTTAGATCTAAGCTGTAACAACAGGTCTTCCACAGCTAAATAGGGGAATTTTTCATTAGTGCCTTTTTTGTAAAATGAGCATTGTAGACATTTGTGGTACATAATAATTGCATCACTCAAAACTAACCAGCATCACTACCTCAGCTCCCCCTCAGTCTACCAGGCTGCAGGTTCCCAAAGAAGAACACAGCCTACAACACTCACATACTCAGTGCATAGTAGGATGCGTACTGCTAGGGGACCCGAAGGACTGCTGATCTTACAGAAGGCAGCACTAAGGCTGTGACGTGAGGCTGGGAAACAGCTGTGTTTTAGTTACTGTGTACTCGTTGCTGGGACAAATACCTGAAGGAAGGAAAAGTTTATTTAACTCACAGTTGCTGGAGGTTTCAGACCATATTCGGCTGGCCCAAGGCTGAATGGAACAAGACAGAGAGCATCCAGTTCATGGAGACGGAACAGCAACAATCGCGACAAAGGCAGCTGACCAACCAGAGTGCAGAGAGCAACAGCGTGAGTCTGTCTCTCCGTCTCTCTTTATATTACATTCATGTTCTCTGCCTCAGCCTATCTGCCTTAGGCCACACCCATTATCCCAGAAGGACTCAGACTCATAATCCCATCCATACTAAAACACATAATCCCAGTGGATCATGAATCAAATCTCAAACTCTAGAAGTCCCTGCCCCATGATTACATGAGGCTTTGGGGGGACAACTAGACATATACCATAACAAGCTGTGAATACAGATGGAGTTTTCTGCTCATGTGCCCACAGGCTCCTCCTGTGGTGTGACCCAGTTCCTAAATGGGGACTGATACCAACCTGTGATCTGCACACCAGAGCCCCTGATAGGGTTAGCACATAAGTCACAAAACTTCCTCTTTTTCATTCTTAAAATAACACTTTAAAAGAGTGCAGCATAAAAATAGTGGGATATTTATTCTTGTGTTTGTGCAACTAATGCACACACATCTAGTTTATAGAAGAGGGTACATTCCTTAACAAATTCTCAGTGTTCCCATCGGAAATATTTTTTCATCTATATTTACTCTTCAGATACTTCACCCTTGCAGGTAGCTTCTCACAAACATACCTCTTTCTAGTGATCAGGGACGTGAAATGAGATTTGATTGTGAAGTGAGGGATATTTTTCTCCAGGAAGATAAGTCTTAAAAATTTCTAATAAAGAGACATGATCAAAGTTTTTTTTTGAGTTAAATATCTGCATGCAATGCTATATATTCCAAAAATTAATAATAAGCAACTATTTACTTTTAGTGTTAGTAGGAGTATGTATATAATTATAACAATAATCATTAGTGAAATACTATTTAGCACATATTTATTTCTTATACCAGAGCTATAAAAAAACTATTTAAACTTATATTAATTATTTTTGAAGCTAACACAAGCCTCAGTCTAATGATTAAATCACAAAATTTACATGTCTCTTTAGTATTGATAAATACCTGTCTTTCACGATACATGCATTTAAGTAGGTGGAAACAGCACTATTGGTAATTGCTGCATTGCACTTGCCAGGTTGCAAGGGCACATGACATCTGATACACACAGGTTTCAGTGTGACTTCCTGTGTACAGTGAGCACAGAAGGCAGGGTTGGCCCTGCACTGTGCCCTCCGGATCCAGCATTCGGCGGTCATCTGCTCAGGCTGCACTTCAGCTTTGCCTAGCTGACTCACAGAAAGCAACACACACCTCTGCAATTCCAGTATTTTCTGAGGCTGACAAAGGAGAATTGTAAACACAAGTGGAGTCTGGGCAACTGAACAACTTACCAAGACCTTGTCTCAGAATAGAAAAGTAAATAAAAAGGCTGAGGCTATTGCTCTGGGTTGAGTCCCTGGTACTGAGGAAAAGATTACTAGAAATCACTTAGAGTATTAAAAGTTCATGAGCTTGTGAGGCTGCATTATAAGATGTCAAGAGGCACACACAGCCTGTGGGCTAAAGATTGAACATGCCTGGTGTAGAAGTAACTGCCACACTGAGATTAGAATGGAAGAAGACCAACTAAAGGGAAAAACCAAAGCAGTAGTTCAGATAAGTTCAATTAGGAAACAGTGGCTGCCTCAGGCTGAGACATATGTGTTGGGGAAGAAGTAGATGGTATTCAGATGAAGGAGACAATGAGAAGAGTTTAGTATATTTTGTGATGGTGACCACAAGACTTCTTACAGAGAAGCAGCTACCAAAGAAAGGGCTATGGCAAGAACCAGCTCTGGCCCAAGTTCTCACCCTGAGCCTCCTGACCAAACCGCAGGAGCTCAGAACTGGGGAATAACTTTCTCAATCAGCAGACAGCTTCACTGCTCTGGTTTCTGACGTGCACTTGGGCCTCGCCGAGTCTCTTCCACGAGAGCTCATCATTCAAGATCTATTAGAGTAAAGCCCAAGAGCTGCCAGGGCTGCTTACAGCCTCTGCCATCCAGGGATCTGGGTGTCCACAGAACACTTCAGGGCACTCAGTCCTGCAGAGTGGAAGGGAATTTGATGGACAGGGGTGTCCTGAGCAGAGGAAACAGGGGGAGCACAAGGCAGGACAGGAAAAGAGAAGAATTCACAGGGAGTTTAGGGAGAGATAAAGCTGGAAAGAAAGTAACTGCCGCAGGGACGGATGCTGCTGAGCTTTTGCAAGCTTTACTAAAGGTGGCAGAGAATCCGCTGTGGGATTGGGAGAGAGCTTTTTTGCTTTTTGAGACAGAGGAGACCCAGCAATTAGCTTCTCCATCTGCTTGATGCTGCACACCTCCACATCTCTCTTTTTCTAAACAGAATAGTTCCAGTCGGTGTGCATTAACCATGGGTAGGCCTACAATTTTCATTATGTCGGCTGTACAGGACTCTTGGTTAGGATAAATCCACATATGCTTTTTGAGTGCTCAATGTGTGCCAGTATCTCTGGAGAAACCAAAGATGACAAAGACCAGGCATTTACGCTCAATCCATTCATACCAGGGCCCTCAAACTTATCAGGTTTGAAAAAGTACAATGCCAAATGTAAATCTCTACATATGAATTCTAGATTCTCTGTGCCACTGTCGTAAAACCCTTATGCTATATTTCTCTTCTTCAGGCCCTGCAAATTGAACACTGTATTGAACAACATAATATAGACCCTGGTCTTAACCTAAATGAAGTAAATGTGTGCAGAAAAGAAACAACCTAAGAATGAAGACATTCAAAATTCCTGAGTTTTGTGAAAAGTAAATTATTTACGTTTGCTATTTTGATTAAGGTTTTGATTTCATTATTTGGCATAGAGCATATTAATGAATATTTTAAAAGTCTAGATCTTTCACTTGAAAATCGTATCATATAATTACTTCAGGGGACACCCACTTCTTTTGTTTTTCAATTCATTAAGGCTTGACAATTCGCTAGTGGTGCCCCTATCTTCAAGGTCATGGATAAGGCACAATGACACTGTCCAGAGTTTAGCCTAGAGGGAAGAAGTGGAAGCTAAATCCCTCTTTTAAAGATCATGTCCTTGAAATATGATATAGGAATTCATATACTACTTCATTGACCAGCAATTAATCACATGCTCATTCATAGCAGCAAGGGATGCTGGGTAACCATGTGTTTAGCTAGCACTCTAGGGTGATTAACTAGACTAAAGAAAAAAGAGGACAATGGATATCAGAGGCTACCCATAGCCACTCAGGATAACTGAGAACTTGAGATGTGATTCTCAAATGTTTATCCTGGTCTGGGTAGCATACCCAAGAACTGTTTTCATTCAAGTTTCATTTTCAAATTTTAAAATATAAATGCATTCTTTATTTTTAGAATTGATAAAAATAATGATTTTTAGAGAGTATATTATTTTCACATGTATTAAATGCTGTGGGCTAGATAGAAACTGCCAACATGGTTCATGATGATGAGTCATATATCCATGAGTAGCTGTGTCTGGAATTAATAGTATTGGAAAACACACTGAAAAACAAAACAAAACAAAACAAAAAAAACATGATCCTCATGAGGTTCTGTGTGGATGGTGCTCTAGCAGATAGTTCCTTTTAGAGCACACTGCTTCACAGACACACAAACATTGAAGCATAAAGCTAATGCAAGAGCCTGCTTGAAGGTAGCAACCTCGGGGTTAGCATGTGAACAACACTGGAACAAGGTGGGAGCTAGCTGTCGAGATCAATCATCAACCATGTCAATGTTCCATAATTTATAAGCTGTGATCCTAGCAGACTTAGGACTTGGTATTTTTTAAGCACAGGTGATTCTTCTGCAGTTGCCACCATCTGGGACTGATGGCCATCACTATGTCCTGCCTTAAATAAAACTGGGGACTGGTTACATTTGCATAATGAAAGCCTAAGATTTGTGTCACATAAAGTTTAGATTTTTGTCCTGCTATGGAGAATATCTTAATCAATTCTTCTCAGATAAATTCAGAATTCTTTGAATATAAAGATTATTTCATTTTAAAAACTTGGCTCATTTACCTTATGATGCTATAATACAAGGTCTGATCAAGCAATATGGTGAATGTTCACGTTTAGAAAATTGTATTATAGTAGAAGATACTTTGCTATTAATTCTCCTCAAAATACTCCCTCTTCTTTGGTCACACTTATGCCACCATTCTTCCACTTTCTGAAGCAGTTCTGGAAGCTCTTTTATGACTGTATTTACTTGTTGTTTGGTATCTTGAATGGATTCCAAGTGTTAGTCTTTCATGGTCATTCTCATTTTAGGGAAAAGACTCAGAAATTCTGCAGTTCCAGCTCCAGGGGAAAAGGTAGATAATGCATAAAACTGTTTTTTCTGTGACAGAAATTGATGTGAAACATGGATGAATTTGTTCAATCATCAATCACCCCACACAAACAGGGGTGAATTTGTGTGGTAAATATTTAAATTTTTAAAAATCTGTTACCATGGGTGCCAGCAAGACAGATCAGCAATCTAAAGCACCTGCATAGGCATGCTTGGGCAAATACAGGGGCCACAGTTCGATCCCCAACATGTGCTCAGCCAGCCACACACACACACACACACACAAACACACACACAAACACACACACACACACGTGCGTGCGCACAAATTGTTACTGGAAAAGACACTACCATGGAGTACTATTCTGCCATATAGAAGGATAACACACATGCACAAATTGTTACTGTAAAACACATTATCATTGAGTACTATTCTGCCATATGGAAAGATAAACTAGAGTCAGGTGTAGAAAAATGGATGTATTTTGAAACCACACTGTTAAGTGAAATAAATAAGTCACATGAGCTTAAACATCCTATGGTTGATATCCTAGGAATTTAAATTGCAAATAAGAAGAAAATTAAAAATAGATAATAGGAAACAGGGACACAGACTTTTCTCAAATGGAAAGCCAATCAAGAGATAGAGGGAGGAGATGGTGGAAGAAAAAA
>PVKN010027425.1:0-13528 GCA_004027915.1 Capromys pilorides | reverse complement strand
CAAAAAGTTTTCTACAAGTAAATATAACATGCTGATGTCACTGTTCTCTCACAAGGTATAACTAGGAAAGTATGCCATACTGTGCTTAGATTATTTAAAAACACTGAGAATAAAAATAAGGTTTTAATCTGGTTTTCATAAATTCTCAGTTTAGAGGTAATTATGACTAAAGTTAGAGAGACTTATACTAAACTGTCAAAACTCCACAAACAAAGGAGTCTAAATGCCAGTGTGTTAGCTCAAGTGCTCAAGCTTTGATTATACATGTGCTAATCTCGAATTTTTTTTCTAAAAAAATACCAAAACCCAGATAAAACCTATAGCAAATATACCTGATTACATTTAGATTCCTTTTGCTGAGATCCACCAGATTTTGTCTGTAGAGATATAACAAGGCCTTAGCTATCTCACCCCTTGAGCTGCCTGCAGGCCTCAAAACCAAAAAGTTACTCAGTGTTTTCCCTATTTCTGGCAATTCATGTGGCCCAAGTAAAACATAAATGGCCAGTTTAAGAGATCTCTGCTAATAGACCTACAAAACATTACCTTCCGGATCCTATAAAACATTACTTTCTAGATCCTTCTGCTAATGTCTCAATAGCTGTCCAAAATATTAGACATCAAATCTATAGTATGTAAAATGATGAGGTCCCCAGACCCTATCTTTGCCATCTTTGTTAAAGTTATTACTGTTTACTTGGTAAAAATCATTTTTACTATATTCATAATTATTCTGTTGATATTATTTGACCCATGTATGTTTCATAGTTTCTTTGATTTGTTTCCTCCAGATTCAAAACTATACGCCTACCCAAGATAAAAATGACTGGTGTCTATTGAGGGCCTTTAGATAAGACCTCTGGAGAGTATCTCTGACTGCCAGTTCCCAACTACGACCCCTTTCAGCCTGAAGAGGCCAGAGAGGTCATTGCCCATGGTTTCCTCACTGCAGTTCAGGTTACTTCTTCAGAGGGAGGAATGTTGTAGGCAGCTGAGTTAGATAGAAATATTATTGGCAGTCAGACAGGGTCAGGCCCTCAAGGATGACATGGAAGACAAGGTGACTTTCCAGCTATGACTTTCCAACTAGAGACAGACACTCCTCTGCCATGGGCCAGATCTTAAGACAAGGGTAAACAGAAGCAACTACATACTTCCCTAGGGATGGGCATCAGGGATTGATACTCTAAGTAGGTATCAATCACCTTGAAAGACCCTGGAAAGAGTCACGAGCCCAAGCTCAATAGGTGGTGTTCTTGTCCACTTGCTATGTGACTTTCCTTCCCATTGGATCCCAATTTTAATCAATGTTACCTGAGCAATGGTGCTTGTAATCTAATTGGTTGACCATAGTCTTTGTTCCACCTCATATCCACCTAAGCAAGTTCCCATGCCTCACCTCTATAAAAGTCCCTAGAAGCAACAGCTTCTGGGGGATACACTCTCGGGACCCCCCTCCTGTCCCTCTCTTGGACAGGAGATTTATTTTCCTTAATAAATATCTTCTGTTCATTACCTCAAAAAAAAAAAAAAAAAATACCCATGAAAGATCAAAAAGAGACTTGAATAAAAGACAGGTGTCCCTTGTGCCAGGCCATGCATTCTCCACAGCCACACCATCTCTGGTGAGGAGTTAATATATGCCTCTTTTCTGGCCAACTTTCAAAATTTCCCAATCTTTCCTCTCTGTTCCCTTTGCTCCTGACCCTGTCTAAAAGCAGCCAGAAATACCTGTGCTTCTGCCAAGTACTTCTCTGCCTTGACATTTCAGCCAGACAAACCAGCCTGTTAAAGTCAGCCTCCCAGATCTCAGAACATGGACATCAATGAATCCAGGCCCTTTGCTGTGGTATAATGGCCTCTAGCAGAGACGGTAAACCTTTCGGAGCTTTCAGTGATATGCACAGCCCGCTGCATCATGTGCTGCATCATGCGTGCCTTAGGTTCAACATTACTGCCTCTGGTCCTGTTCTCACACTATCTTCCTTCATGGAAGCTTCATGAACACAACCTACACTGTACGCGCTCATACCAGCACTCTGATCTTCAAAGCCCTCTTTAAACTCCTCATGAAGCTCTGCTTACAGAAGTCTACACTTCCATCTAGCCAGCTTCTCCAAAGGTTTCCAAATGGCCCCTGCGAATCAATTCCAAGGGCTCTTTCACATCACTGTATAGTGACAGAAACAAGTCCACCCTCCGTACCAATAACACTTTACTCAGCTGAGTGGCTTTTTGATCTTTCATGGGTATTTTGTAATAGCTTTCTTCATTTGTGCTTTGCAAATTTATTTACCTACAAATATTTTACTCCCTGCTCCAGCATTTCACTATTGCAAATTTTCTCTCATTATATCTTCTACTTAGTTATGATATATGAGGGGGATTGTGTTTTGCATGTTCTAAAACCTTGCTAACAGCTGGGTAATGTATTCTTGGTACTGAAGGTTTCTTCCATGACATTTGACCCTGTCACTCTGGGCCTGTGATGGCACAGCTTGTAGCAGGGAAGCCCGTTCGCCTCAAGGCCAAGTGCAAAAGAAGGAGAGAGCACAGTTCTTAGGTCCCTTCAAGGCATGGCCCGATGACCCACAACCCCCAACTAACCCTTTTAACCTTTCTACTGCTTTCCAATGGCACCACCCAGGGGCTCACGCCTTTGTCACATGGACTTTAGGGGGACAGTCCAAACTACAGCAGCCTGGTTTATTTCAGTGTGGAGCCATGCACTCCAACTACTGGAAATGTGAAAGAACACAACAGCCAGCTTTGAGGCTTCTCTAAGTTTTCTTATCTCAAAGGAAACTCAAACGTAGCTTATAAATTGGAAAACTTCTCTTTTTTCTCCCTAAACTTACTTCTTTGTTTCAGTTCCAGACATTCACAGCCAATGAAAGAAATCCAAGGCATCTTCCCCATCTTTGGTCTTCCAGCACACTGATTCTATGACGTGAATTTCAATAATGTGTGAGAGGATTCTGAGGTACAAGAGAACATGGCTGACGCTGGGTCCTGCAGGCGCCCAGGAGCCAGACCACACCCACAGGCTTCAACTTGCTCATCTCTCGGGTTTTTCCTGTTCAAAAACCCGAGAGTATTGGATTTGTAGAAACAACAACCATATTCAAGGCATAATTATTCCCTTTACGAAATGTTTCCAAACATGCAACAAAATCAAATTTTCCTTTAATTATAAAGAAATGTTGATTTGGAAGCAACACACCTGCTTCATTTTGTAGCAATGCATGCATTCAACTGACTTCCTCAAACTGCAACACACGTATTCACATGAGATTGTCATACAAATTTCTGAAATTACATATATCCATAAAAATGTCACACGACTGTATTGCCATTAATAGTAGCGTCATGAGTGCCAATAGGTTTCACAATACGCTTCTTCACATCAAATATGTATTTCCTACTTATCCATACTGTGAGGATGCTACTTTACATTTTATTTTATTTATTTCTTGTGGAAAAAGCTAAGTGATAATCCCTTATACTCTTCCCCAAGGACTCATTCAACTTCCATTATTTGTATTTTTACTAGAAAATGTTGCTAGAAGGATCGGCCAGATAGCTCAACAGATTAAGGCACCTGCAGGTTGATCCCTGGCCTATCCTGCTGGCCCTGCCCCCAGGACACGCTGAGACTGCCGAGTGAGACTCGGTGTGGTGGTGCACGCCTATAAGCCCAGCATTTAGGAGGCTGAAAAACAGGAGGATCACTATGAGTCCAATCTGTGTAGCGAGACCCTGTACTAAATACATAAAAGAGAAAATGTTGCTAAATATAAAACTTGCTAACTGGTCACAAACTAGGGCATTTAAATGTGTTTTCAAAATTCCTTTACATTTACATAAAGGGTGGTCTGCCCTCTCCCAGGGTGCCTGCTCCGTTAATCTCAAGACATTTGAGAAATTCCAATATAGTGTGTGTTATGTAGAAGTAACCATTGAGAAATATGTTATTTTTTAAAAATTTTATTTATGTTATGGTCGGCTCAGCCTGCCCTGGGGATGGGGCTGGCACAGCATGTGGTGCCAGGGATCGAACTACGGTCTCTGGGGACTTGCCTAAGCATGCACTTTAGATCGCTGAGCTATCTGGCTATCCTGAGCAATACATTATAATACTACTCTTCACACCCCCACCCCCTGTGTGGCCCGCTCCTAGAGTCTAGAGTTCTGAATCATACTGCTGGAAATAGAATACAAGAGAAGAATAATCTTCAAACAAACTGCTGCCATGGGACTGGGGAGGTAGCTCAGTGGTCTAAGAGCCTGCCTGGGAACTGCAAGGACTGGGATTCGATCCCTGGTACTGCACGCCATGCTAACCCTGCACTAAAACCAGGCCTGCTAGTGCACCCCTCTAATCCCAGCACTAGGGAGGCTGAGGCAGGACTGTGAGTTCAACCTGTGTAGTGAGACCCTATACCAAACTAAAAAATAAATAAGATTAACATTTAAAAAAAAAATTAACATTAACACTTGCTGATAAGGGCATGGAGCCCTTTGGGGCAGGAGCAGAATCTAAGCCGCACAGTACACAGGACATACCTGATGCAGGGATCACGGGGTGACACTTTCATCAGGCTTTCATACTCTGGATTTGAACACATATGCATTTGTGCTGCATCCTTTCATCACTCATGAGCTGTTTGGGTTGAAATTACTCTTTTAAACTATTTTAGGCCTTTAAATACTTTTAAATTATTTTAGCTTCCTTATACATAGGCTAAGAGATGATAATTATAATTTATTTAACCTTCTTATTGGTTGCCATGCATTATTTTCAATTATTCAAGCCCCATAAAAACCTCATAACAAGTAATTTCATTACCATTTCTATATGGAAACTTATTTGTAGTTCTTGATGCTATTATGAGGATTTAATGAGATAATTCATAAAAGTTGTTTATAAAATTATCTGGCATACAGTAAATGCTTAATAAATGTCAGCTATTATCATTAGGATTTAAATTTTTAAAATAATGACTTCTCTAATAGTAAAGGAAGAAATGTTAACTAATTCATTTAACAGCATGAAAACTTCGCATTTTTCTTGAAACACTTAGAGAATCCTCATGATTTGAATAGAATTACCCGATAAAATCTGACCAAGCTGAGCTAAATTAGTTCTCTGAAGAAGTTTAGATACATAAAAGACATCAAAGAGCTTCTTCCTAACACAGAGGTTTTATGGCGAACACAGACCTTAACATCTACTTTCTAGATCCTCTATCAATGCTGAAGCAGGAATGTAATTTTCTTTTATAAGATACTCATTCATTTTTATCATAATTATAATCAATTACATAGAAAATACAGATTCCTCCCTTAGCATAGAAATGCTACAGAGACTGGCCAGAGGCTCTTGGGAAAATAGCCTAGTACCACTCGTCCTAAGCAGATGTAGTTCCTGAAGCACTCACTGCTTAATGCCCGGCTCTGGGCTGAAGCCTGCGGGGGCTGCGGTGAGAGCGGGTGCTGGACGAAGCTCAGAGGAAGCGCTTGAGACACACACGCTGCCAGCGTCCACCAGGATCTGTGGAACCAGGCACAGAAAGCCCTCCCAGGACTCAGGAAATGGCAGTGGTTACCCTTTAAGAATATAAAGCAAGTGAGAATAAAAAATTCTCTATAACGTGTCTACAAACAGATCTTCGGTAAGTACGGCATGTGGGGCTCTGACATGGTCATTGCCTCAACTTATGACGGCTCAGTGCCACCCATCACGGTTCCTGGGGGCCTTCCCAAGGGAGCACCCCTGAGGCCTTCCTGCACCTAGTCAGGCAGAGCCTCTCCACTGTCAGGCTTAAAACCACAAGTTCTAAGGAAAATAATCTTTTTAAAAAAATATAATTGACATGTACCTATGTCACTATAAGAATTATTTATTATACTGCATTTTTTTTTGATTGTTTCTAATGGCTCTTTCTATTTGAACATGTTAAAGTACCTAGTCCATATTCTCTGCTTATTCTACGACGTGAGGTTCTTGGAGGTCTGATGGTACACAGTACCTTAGTGTTTTTTGCATAGCTAGTAGTGGGGATGAAAAGGTTCAAAATATCAAGCCAGCCTGCTCTAATTTCAGAATCGCCATTTCACCTTTCATTAAGCAAATTTTATAGGGAAGTGATAATTCTACATAAATACACAGCTGGAGCTACAAAATGTTATCCAGTTGGAGGTATCGGTTAAACGTATTATAGGTTAATGACCTTTGAGAAGCACTAGTAGGGTCTCAGAATTTATTAGAAAAGAGTTTAACTTTACTGCTTCCCTCTGAATGCCCCAATCACAAACCAGTAGGAATTCAAAGAGAAAAAAAGTCAATAAGCTTCTGTTATGCTCATTCATTACTGAGTTTGACAAAAATACAGGTTTCATCCAAGCGCAGGACACACACTTGAACCCCAGCACCCCAGGAGGCTGAAGCAAGAGGACTGCAGGTCTGAGTCCAGCCGGAATCACTTAGTGACTTAGCTAGACTCTGTCTAAAAATTAAAAAAAAAAAAAAAATTAAAAAGCTTTAGGAGATGTATCTCTCAGAACAAAGGCCCTGGGTTAAATTCCCTGTACACAAAGACACAAATACACACACACACACACACACACACACATGTATATTTACATATGTTTATTTTATATATATTTCTTATTTGCAAATCAGTTTGTAGGTAGTATCTTATACTTTTATGAAAAGGAAAAATTCATTTTAATATATTTAATATACAAATACATATGTAATAAGAATCGTATTGAAGAGAATATAATTATATAGGCATTCTCTGATAGTTTAAACTGAAGCCTCGCCGTAAGTGGACAGTCGGGCCAGCAGCAGACATTCTGAGGCCCGTGTATGTCTCTGACAGGACAGGCAACGAGGCAGGGTGGGCCGTGACACGCTAATGGGCAACCCACTTTATGAAAGCCTGGATCAGAGATTTTCAAATGTTGAGGTTCTGAAAGCTTTGCTCAAAGGGGGCCTTACTCAGAGGGTGGTGACACACCACACCCCACTTTTAAGCCACCACAGGACGTGAGCATCACGTGACCTCTCCCAGCCAGAGTGCGCGAGGGAGCCTGGACTTTGACACAGATACGAGGAAGTACGTATTGACTCAGTTTTTATGTGATCTGAATGAATAGGTAAATATTTACACAGTAAAGCATATGAGAGCAACATGCACAACTCTAACATCCAGCTCAAGTCACCACCAGCCAGTCTTAACTTTCCCTTTCAGCCCTCCAAAGAAACTTTGTTTCTGTTTTACGTACAGCATACTCACGGCAAGCACGCTGCTGCCTCTAAGATGAGCTCCGCCAAGTCACACAGCACACGGTCAAATGTCTGAAGCTATTACTCTTTGACACATAGCAACTGCTCATTTAAAAGTAATCACCATGGCAATGATTTCCTGCTTGTTTTCTGTTAAGTATATCATTTGGCAGCGTATCTAAGTACGAGCATCGCACCATTCTATCTTCGTGCTAAAATAAATTGTGCCCAGCTCATTTAATCGAAGATAGAGCTTTGACGAAAGAATAAAAATTAAAAATAGCCAACGATGTTTTGCTATGCTTTTCTCATACAAGGAAAATGCCAAGACTGAACAAAAGCAGCAGTGTTTTTGAAGGCCCCGATGTCTTCTCACAAGGATGCCACCCACAAAGGTTAACATTCTCACAATGCAGACAAATGCTTGGCATCCACCATCAAGCGAGGGAAGAGGACTCTTCTTGGGAAAATAAAAAAAGCAGATATTTAAATAAGCTTTCTAATTCCTTTAGGCTCTATAGCTGAAAGTTGAATGAAGCTGCTGAAATGGGATATAAAGGCAAACCACCTTATGAAGACAAAATGAATTAAATCTGGGTCACTTAGAGTTGCCCTGTAAAATTAGCATTTAGAAACGAAATTGAAAAACCGGGAATCAGAATGACTCACCCAAAAGTGTGCTAAGGTACCTTTATGAATTGTCTCTGGGTAGCTATGAAACACTTGAAATCAATTAACAAAACGTGAATAACACAATTCAATAATCCCACACTGATGGTAGTGAATCTATGGACATGTAGCAGAGCGGACCAAAAAAGCTCTAAAAGGCATGTCATCACGGTCCTCTACTAAGAGATCTTTTTTTTCTAAGATTTATTCTCCATTTTAATAAGTGCATTCCCAAGGTTCTGTACTTAGTCCTTTGTTGTTACTGAGACAAATTACCTGAACCCACAAGTTAAGGGAGGAAAGGTTTACATAGGCTGAGAGTTTGCAGAGGTTTCAGGCCATAGTTAGCTGGCTCCAAGACAGGGTGGCACTGCAGTGGAGCATCACAGAGGGCAAACAGTCCAGGGAAGGGGAGGCAGGAGTCAGCAGCAACAGCAAACCCCTGTCTCTCTTTAATCTCTGCCAGGCTGCAACCCTTATGGGTAGAGTCACCCATACCCAAGGTAGGCTTTCTCATTACAAACACCAGAATTATGTTAAATAAATCAATGGACTAGCTTAGTTATCACATCTATAATCCCTATTCACACACCACCTCCAAAAAGCGGGCCTATGAGTGCAAGAGGCTTGGGGGAGGGGCTAGACACAAGCCGTAACAAACTGCATTGTATTTGCTCCAAAACATTTATCCATTCCTACCACATCAGTTCCTCAAAACCTCTTCAAAGCTTGTGTCTTGAATTGCCAGACTGTCCATGCTTTCCGCTAGGGTCCTGTAACGTCCCAGCTGTGTCTACAAAAGAATATCCTCCTCTGAAGTCACTGTCCTGATTTCATTCTATCTTTTTATTTACCAAGTCACTTGAGCCTAAGACTTTTGAGCTTTTCTTTTGCTAGCTTCAAATCTGTTTTTACTGGCAGACTTCGGCTAAGTTTTCAGGGCTGTGAATGTAACTAGTGGGGTATTTTGTTTTTTCTGCTTGCACAGAGTGCCTGCAACAAAGTTTCTATGTAGCTATTAAAATCTAGCTGATAAGTTTTAGGGAGGAGGTTGGTGTAGGGCCCGCAGGGGCTTTCAAGTCACTGTTTCTAGCAAATACAAATGTGTAAATTATCTTGAATAAAAATGAATATACCTAGTATATACAGAAGCTATATTTTTATTTTGAGACAAGGTCTTGCTATGTAGTCCAGGATTACCTTGAACTCACTATGGAATCCAGGCTGGCCTCAAACTCCTGGAAATCTTCAAGTGCTAGGATTATGGGTGTGCACCACCACACCAGGTTCGATGTTATATTTAAGAGCTATGCATGTTTGTCTTTGTAGCACAGGCATATACAAAAAAAAAAAAAAAAAAAAAAAAAAAAAAAAAAAAAAAAAAAAAAAAAAAATAGAAAAGATATGCTAAGATACTTTCACCAAAATGATCACAAAGTCTTAATTACCTTTTAAAAACACTTAGGTTTCTGAATCAAGGATAAATATCATGGTTCACTGAAAATAAAACCTAACTCAAAAGCGATCAGCCTTGAAAACTCAAGGTCAAACATGCAAGCCCCAGCTAGCCCAACCTTGCTTTGCTTGCCTCACAGACAACCAAGGCAAGGCAGCGAAGGCAGGGGCGGACCCTGTTTGATCTCTGGTTTTCCAGGCAGGTTATCATCTAGTTAGGTCTTATTTTGCAGAAAACAAGGTCTTTGTAATTCCTATGCATTCACAACTTCTTCGGGGCCCTTGAGACACTTTAATACAGGGTACTCCTTGTCAGTCTTGGGGGCAGAGCTCTTCCAGGAGTGCATCTCCTTCAGTTTTGTGCTCTCCACAGTGGAGACAAGAGTCTCATGCAAAATGTGTCGGATGAATGGAAAATCCAATCCTGCCTTCTAGTCAGAAAGCTATAGTGACTTTTCCACTAGGGAAAAGTTAAAAAGATGAAATCCAACTGTGCTGAGAAAATTGGAATGTGAGAGGAGTTAACTCACTTTCAGATCAAAATAGAAAGTGTTCTAGCATTCTTATTTGTATAAGCTTACAATTACCTGGTCACTCTTCATCTACTAGACTTCAAATCTCAAGCGCTTGAGAGCTGACTTCTTCTCCCTTCCAGTGCTCCCAATTCACCATTTTCCTGAAAATTTCTCACATCTTATCCACTGCTCTGATTTACAGTGTAAACGTACACATTTAAAAATAACTCAATTTGTAAACTATATTAAGATTATGATTATTACAGTAACTAGACTAAAAGATAAACTACTTGAGGTCCGACTGTCTTCTTCAGGTTTTCCTTATTAGAATAAAAATTGAGAGGTGGGAATAAAGGTTGGCAGAAAAAAATTCCAGTTGCTGAATACAGACAACATCAGAATAACCCAACGAATTTTTAAAAAATAATCTGTTGACTTCACTAGCAGAACCACTTAAAAGCAAAGTATCTGAACTTAAAATTGTCATATCTGATATTTTATAGTAAAGCACATGGAATTTTATTGCAATATAAAGTTATATCTATCATCTCTCAAACTTCAGTTACCCCCAAACACCAGTTCTCTAGGTGGGGAATTTTTTTGAAGGTTGGGGCAGGGGATGGGGGCTTGACTGACCCTAAACGCTGATCACCTATCAGCGTGATGCACTGTGACAGAGAAGAGAAGCAGTGGATATGAGACTGGGGACAGTGTGCACACAGACCTAACCCATGCCACGCGGAACCAGAGAAGACCGGGAAGAGGTAGGCGATGGCCCTGAGCCAGGAGAGACAGGAAGGGTACAGTGTTTCCTGCTCTTAAAGTAGGAGGCTTGTGCCAACAACATGGACTCAGATGAAAGCATTTTAACATCTGAAATGCACAGTCTGGACAGGAAAGAAACATTAAGAAAATCTGTATGATCATGAGCTGAAGAAGGCGCCCATATGCCAACTGGAAGAGAGCGCCGGAGCCTCCAGTATTCACTTGGGAATAGTGAGGAGGACTCAGAGCTGCCCCGAAGGGCGGTGCTGCTGAAGAGAAGCTGGCTCCTCCTACAAGAACCGCATTCCACTTGGATGCAGAGGTGGCCTTTTCCCTACCTTGGTTAGGCTTTTTCATTCTCGTCAGAGGATTTCCACCCTGTCTTACTTGTCTGCATTGCTTGCTTGCAAAAGTCCATGTGTTTAACTCTACTCCAGGATCATGCCAGAGAGCATGGCCCTCCGTGTCTCACTGACCCGAACTCTTACCAAAATCAAAAGTACAAATGGAAACATCACCAAAGTGTAACAGCTTAAAACATATGCAGTTTAGTTACTTGTATAATTTGTTTAAATTTCAACCCTTGATCAAACCAAACATCGTTCATTAAGAGAACTATCTGGGGCCAGTGAGATAGCTAAATGGACTAAGCACCTGCTTAGGCAAGTGCAATAGCTGGGTTCGATTCCTGGCACCACAGACCACACGAGCCCCGCCCCTGGGTGCACTATGCCAGCCACTGAGATGGGCAGGGTGGCACGTATGCTTGTAAACCCAGTGCTGGGGATGCTGAAAACAGGAGGACTGCTATGAGTCTGAGCTGCATAGTGAGCACCTGTACCAAATATGAGAGAGAGAGAGAGAGAGATCTGGGCAGGGTTTCATTTGATTTTTGACAAGTCCATCTACTCCTGTAAAAGTGCTTTTACACAATTGAGCTCTGTTGTGATTTTTCCTGCTTCCCAGCTATTGAATTTTATGGTTGAGATATATTGAAGAAGTCAGCTCAGCCTGCTTCTCATAAGCCCCCTGGGAGAGTCTTTCAGACCTTCAGGGGAAGGAAGAGCTTGCTGCTGCTAACTAGTGACACATTCATTCTATAGACCATGCAAGCTTTAGGAATATCTAGTGATGTTAATACATTTAATTCAGCTGAAATGAATAATTTTTCATTTGCAAAGTATCTCCTTTGACAACAACAGGAAATAATAACAGTATAAAAGATTCGCTGTTAAAATGGGATGTTTTTCGTTAATTATACATATTTTGTTTTCAGAGAGATGAACTGAACTATGGCCTCTGTGGATCCCCCCTCCCTTTTAAAAAGTCAGGTTTCTTTAAAGATCCCTAGGGTCCCACAAGGAAGCACAAGGCTACTATTTTTAATGCAGTCATTTCAGCTTATCATCACACATATAACCTGAGTGGACATCAGCATGGGTCCTCATGATCTTGATAAATCATGCTGGGCTTGGAAATTTCTGACATCACTCTGTACCCGCTGTGTGTCTGGCACCCATCTTTGTCCTGAAATTTTTTCTTTTTCTTTTTTTTTTTTTTTTTTTTTTGTGGCTGGCTCAGCCCACCCTGGGGGTGGGGCCGGTACAGAATGTGGTGCCAGGAATGGAACTGAGGTCCCTGCACTTGCCTGAGCTTGTCTAAACAGGTACTTTAGACCACTGAGCTATCTCACTGACCTCTAAATTAGTGAATTTTTTGTAATGTGTGTGGTACAGGGTCTCACTGTGTAGTTCAGACTCATAGTGATCCTCTTGCTTTCAGACTCCTAGGATTACAGGTGTGTGCCACCACACCTGGTCTGGATGGCCTGCTCAGTGCACCTGGGGGTGGGGCCAATGAGGCATATGCTGCTGGGGATCAAATACCAGTCACTACACTTGCCTAAGCAAGGCTTAGCTCACTGAGCTATCTTGCCAGCCCCTTTTGTCCTGAATTTTCTAAACCCAAACTGTACCAGCAGCTGAACCGAAAATGGTTTTAGACACTAACCTCTAAAAAAAAAAAAATCTGCCCTTAAAAGAGACAAATCTCAACTTACATAGCATAAAATAGACCTTCAAAGATTATCTTCAAATAAATCTTATTGTGGGGCCGGCAAGATAGTTCAGCAGTCTGAGTGCCTGGCTGACAAGTGCAATGACCCAGGTTCAATCCCAGGTACCTCATGCCATGCCAGCCACTGAAACTGGGTATGACAGTGTATACATGCAATCTGAGCACTGGGGAGGCTAAGACAGGAGAATCACTATGAGTCTGAGCTGCAAAGCAAGATCCTGTACCAAATATATGAATAAATAAATAATATTTTTAAAATCTCACTTTGAAAGATTTAGTAGATAACACATACTTACAATCAATGTGTAGATAAAGAGAAAATAAACTCTGAAACAAGCTTAAGAGACATATGAATGGAATAATATGCTCCTCAAACAATACACAAGTGCACCCTGAGAAACCTGGTAGGCTAGACCCACCCTTATAGCCTTCTTGCTGGAGTTTGCTAATTCTGGCTACCTTTCCTTGCTCTGAAGACCACTAGAGAGTCATGACTACCACAGCAACCCAGAGGAGCATTGTAGAGCACTGCCCTGTGCCAATCTGCCATCAAGAGAGCCTGGCATAACTTCAGCCTGCACTCATACCAATGATCTTCCTTGAACTGCAGCTTGCCCCTCCCCCAATGAGGTAGAAACCACAGTGAACCCCGCACAGCAGGAGCTTTGGTGAACCTACCTTGCCCTCCCACTCTCCTGACCACCTTGCTGGCCTGGACTCCGCCCATTCACCATGGCTGCAAAAAAAAAAAAAA
>PVKN010027424.1:0-13493 GCA_004027915.1 Capromys pilorides | reverse complement strand
CATCATAAGACCTTGTACCCCAGCATGAAAACTCCCTATCCTAAATTCCTGAAGTGTTTTATAGATCATATTTATTGAAGAGTTAGCATTATTTTTCATATTCCAAAATACTACGCACCACATAGATTCTCACATTTAATCCCAGTGACAGCACTGGGACATAAATTCTATTATTATCTCCATATTTTCACAAGTGGAAGAGGAAAACTTAATAAAGTCACACAACTGGTCCAAATTACATAGCGAGCTGAGTGATGAGACCAGTATTTGAATCCATAGAGTCTAAAACCAGAAACTATGTTTTACCTGTTTACACCTTAGCGTGATTTGTGTTCATTACTGCTTGCATATCAAGGCTAAAAGGTCAAGATTTTTGTTGAGTCTGTTTCTTGTGGCCTCCAGAGCATTCCCTATATACATTCGCTTTAAGTTATTGAATAATTGTATACCACGATTTCCATTCCTTAGTGTCTTGGCAATCATAAATTTTCTACAGTGGTCTAAGTGCTTCACATCAGTCATCTCACTGAGTCTTAACTTCATCAATTATTACAATTCCTGTTGTACAGATGAGAAAACCAAGGCTTAGAGACTAGGAAACTGGTCCAAGGTCAAGGACTTACAAGGGCCTTAAGAATAATAAACCTGGATAGAGATCAGTGACAACAGAAATTTCCCTACAAGAAAACTTTGGGGAGAGAAATCTCATGGAAGTTGGAGGAGGGGGTAATGGCAATGTCTTTTGAAATTACTGTAAGATGCTCACTTTTGAACGTCAAATCTTAGTATTATTGTAGATAATGAATAAGGGCAGATTTGAGGATACTCTTCTTTTTTTATTTATTTATTTATTTGTTTGCTTGTTGTGTTTGTTTGTTTCTTTATTTATTCATTTTGTGGCTGGCTCAGCCTGCCCTGGTGGTGGCACTGGCGCAGCATGTGGTGCCGGGGATCGAACTGCAGTCCCCGCAGTTGCCTGAGCCCTCCTAAGCACACGCTTTAGACCACTGAACCATCTCGCCGGCCCAAGGGATACTCTTCTGTTTAAAAAAGTATGGAAAAATTATGTATTTTATGACTGTATAAATACAACACTGTTGCTTGCCATTTTCCAAAAGGGATTCAAACATCCAAAAAATGAAACTTCAAACAGGGCATGGTGGCACACACCTGTAATCCCAGCAAGCAAGAGACTGAGGCAAAAAGATCAGCATCAGTTCAAGGCCAGCCTGAGACAGTGCAAGACCCTGTCTCCAAAAAAGAACACACTCTCCCAAAACATGAGAACTGGTGGGCCAGAGTCTAAAATCACAAAGAGGCACGGAAAAAGTGTAAACCAAGACCCAGGAAAGCAAACCTAGAAGCCCCAGTGAACTTAAAATCAAAACCTCAAGTCTATAGAAGATACCCAGGGGTTTTTTGTTTTGTTTTGTTTTGTTTTGTTTTTTGACAATTAAACACTGACTGGTGTCAAGTACAGCTATCAGAAAGGTTCCCCAGATGGGACAGGGAGCAAGGAACAGTTGTGTACAGTGGCACCAGCTGAACAGAGATGATCACAGGAGAAGGAAACACACATGATGCTTGGCAGACCAAAGGCTCTGAGTGCAGACGTGATCCAGGAAGGGGCGATGGCATCATTGCTGACTGCTCCCTGAAGACATCGGTCCAATGCATTGTGGCAGCCACAAAGGCAAGCATCATCAGGAAGGATGTCAAAAACAAAACAGAAAGCACAGCCTCACGAGCGTTCACACACGCACACAGACACACACAGACCCCAGAATTCAACTGCTCTAGAAGTACTGTGGATAGCTCCAGCCATTAAACCTCAAAAAAGGTCATAAGGAAACTGGAAGCTGTCCCAAAAGGTGGCTGAAAATGATTAGCTCTGCAAAGAAGTCAAAGAGACTTTGAAACAGTCAAGCCTAGAAAGACAAAACACGAGAACTGGTGGGCCAGAGTTTAAAATCACAAACAGGCACTGAAAAAGTGTAAACCAAGTCCCAGGAAAGCAAACCTAGAAGCCCCAGTGAAGTTAAAATCAATGGCCAGTGGGACAATCTATGTTTTCAATGTAGAACCCTGCAGGGTAAGTAGTAAACTAGAAAGAAACTGAACTCTACAACTCTGTAGTTTTAACCCTGTAGTAGCTTAGGGTAGACTGTGGCTAAACTATATGCTCAGCTTTTTCATGTCGATGCATTGGAAGATACTAGGCCAGGTGCCTTTTACACTATTCTTTGAACATCTTGAGAGAAGGGATGCTGGATTAAATTAACTACCGGCTTGACACACAAGCCGGAGCTGGTAATTTCCTGTTCTGGACAATCAAAAGGATCATGTGATGATCTTTTTTTTAAAAAAAAAAAAAAAAGATTCTAGGGCAGCATTTCCAAAGATTTTGACTCAGTTGTGGTGTTTTAGGCTCAGCAACCAATAAGAGAAAATCCTTTCCATGGATATATCTAGAGTGTAATATGATTGGTTGGATTTAATCACATTTTAGCTCTAAATGCATCCCTGAAACCAGAAAAAGATACATTTTCAGAGAGAAATTTATCAAGTCAAGAATTTAGATGAACCAATCTCGAACATAACACTCCTTTGAAACTATCATATTGTTATTTCTTATTAAAAGTAATTAAAAAAACACTCCACTGACATGAAAAGTTAATATTCTTTTATAAAACTTTGTTTGTACTTTATGAGTCAATTGAAAAAATATTCCAATGGTATTACTCTATTGTTAACATGAGAGAAAGAGTAAAATTAAAAGAATAGTTACAATTATTGAGTAATAATGTGTTCAAGGTGGAAACAAGAGACTATATTAGTTGAGTTTTTTTTCTTTCTTTCTTTCTTTTTAATATATTTAGTACAGGGTATATGGGGCTCGTAGTGATCCTCCTGTTTTCAGTCTCCCAAGTGCTGGGATTACAGGCGCATATCACCAGATCCAGTCTTAGTTGCCTCTCAGCGCACCCCAGGGGCAGGGCCAGCACAGCACAAGGGATCAACTCTGGTTCCTGCATCTGCCTAAGCAGGCACTTTAATCTGCTGAGCTATCTGGCCAGCCCAGTTGATTTATTTTTAATTAAATTCAACAGGAACTCACTACTATAGTGTACAATCCCACATTCAAACATCTTCCATGAAAGATGAGACTGTGTGTTTCTCAGAAAAAAGCTGCAACAACATTTGCCATCCTACCTATTCTTTCAGAATCTTCTCCTCCATCTAAAGGTAGGTTTCTATGTTCCCTTTCCTTTCGAAGTTCTGTACAATAGAAGTGACCTCTGAGCCCACTTCATAAAAGTCATTACAGCTTCCGTCTGGCGTTGTCACAGGAATTTCTTTTTTTCTTTTTTTTTTAATTTTATTTATTTGTTTGCTTGTTGTGTTTGTTTGTTTCTTTATGTCACAGGAATTTCATGCATGGAACCCAGCCACCATTCTGTGAGGAAATTGAGGCCCTGTGGAGAAGAACCACAGTCTCAGACCCAGATGCCTGTTGAGTTCCCAGAAATGGGTCAGCACCGATTTGCCAGAGAAGTGAGTGAGGAGCCTTAGAATCCTGGGCTCTCTGGCCCCAGGCAGCACCACACGGGGAAGAGACCAACTTTCAAAGAACATGGACTTAGGAACAAAATAACTACCATTGTGTGAAGCCACTAATTTGGGGATGAGTTTTTTTTTTTTGGGGGGGGCGGTTTATTATGTAGCAATAAGTACATAAAAGGTAAAGAAGTGTGCCTGCTGCAGTTACTTAGGAGCTGTGCACTGACTAAAATTCCCTTCCACATCGCCCCTGCTCTTTTTCCTTTTCCTACTGTTAGTTTTTGCAACAGGAACTAAGATGGACCTAAGACAAATCAGTTAACAGGAGCTTGGGGTGTAGTTCAGTGACAAAACACTTGCCTAGCACTCAAGAGGCCTTGGATTTAATCCCCAACACCTCAAAACATGGAATAGAATAAGTACTTAGATACTCTTCAAAAGCAGGAAAGGGGAACTTTAACGAAGAATAAGCTTTTTCAGATGTGTGCCTTTTCGAATATCGTTATCAAATAATGTACAGTATTTCACTTTTCCTGTGTGTTTGAGAGTTCCTTGGAAGAAATGACGTGCAAAGCTTTTCTGCTACATCAATAACAGGGCCTGGATGTGTATACCTGATTCAGTGGTATTTTCCCCAAGCAAGAAAGTAGCTAGGACAAACTCCTTTCCTATACAGAAGTTACAATTTGGGTCTCCAACTTATTTGGGTGATTGAAGCAGAAAGGGACATACAAAACTATACCTAAAAGTCCTTTCAGGGCCCCTCTTTGATGTAGGACACTAGCGGAAACATTCTATATCTAGAATCACGTTGCCTTCTGTTTCCAGGGCTCCAGTTAAGGCTCTGCTTGCCCTCTATATTCACCTTGTTTAGCAAGCTCGGGTAGCACATACCAAGGCCTGGATAAATATTTTTGAATGGTTTGAACTTTGTCCTGTGCCCTTCAATGCTCTTAGGAAATCAGTGTTGGACTTTGAAGAAGTTTGAGTGTGCACTCACCAAAACTGGTCAGATTCAGAGCCAACTGCAAAGTGTACACTAAGGTCAAAAGGGGAGGAAGGGTATTTGCAAGTCTTACAGGATCTTCTGGAAAGTGGTTATGGCAGTGTGAGGAACTGCACGTAAATTTACACGGAGGGTAATCCTCTTTATGAAGTAGAGTAAGGTTTGCGGACAGATTTTCTGAGGGCTTTTCAAGGGTTCTGTCCTGCAGCCAGCTACCCCATTACCTACCTTGGCCAGGTCCTGCCTCCCCACCGGCCCCCGCCCCCGCCCCAGCCCCCGCCCCCATTGCTTGCTGATCTGCTGGCCAGATCACCACCCCCCTCCCCCCACATTCTGCAGATTTTTTTCTCCACTGTCCTACCCTCCTCCCTCCACGGATTTCCTCCAGAGGGATCAAGTGAGGAAGCAAGTTTCTTAGTGGAGGCTTCCTTGTGTAATCCTGCAAAGGGACTGCAAGCAAGGGTCACACTCGGCCTTACAGCTAGCTGCAAGCGACTTTAGAAATCTCTAAGATAATCAGTTCTATAAGTCATATGTTCATGGACCCAAGATCTGGTGAGTTCTCCAAGTTGAGAGTTGGGGAGTAGCAGCTTCAGATGAATGATGTCACTTGTAGCACACCAGAAAGGTCCTTTTCACGATCTGGCTGTCAGATTCAACCTTGACTTGTCACTGAAGCTCTGCATCCTCTACTTCCCCAGCTGTCAAATGGGGATGCCACTTTGTAGCTGACGACAAGCAGTTCCAAAAGCACACCTTCCCCACCAATGTGCGTTAGGTGTCCTATTATGAGTATCTTTAAAACATGAGAGGCCTCTCTGTGTCTCAGCTTCTTCTCTGTGGATGCTAATCGGGCCTGTCTCTCAGAGCTGTTACTACTAATGGATGGTCCTTGTTTATTTCCTCTGCTTTGTTTTTCATTTTTCATAGAATAAGTGGTACTGACCATGAGCAGAAGCTGAGATGATAAGGGAATTCTCATTAGAATGCATAAGCACTCCGTCATCTTACAGACAAGCAAGAAAATCACTGAGGCGGACTGCCCATTCATTATTGCCATAGGGGAGGTTGTAACTCAAGTCTGTTCATTGTAGGGTCCAGGGCAAAATTCCATTTTCACTCCTTTGAAGACTGGACCAGTATTTTTATTCCCAGATATCTCTTCCTCATCCCAATTTTAACTCTAAAGCTGTTCGTACCTCTAACTGCTACATTCTTGTGTCTGAGGGCACCGAAAAGCTCGCAGATAACCTCCTCTGCCCAGGCGGCCCCCTCCCCAGCACCCAGCAGGAGGTCAGGAAAGGTAGCACTTTCTCTGGGGGAAGAGGGGGGCGGCGTGGAAGCCACAGATGGGGACAGCAGACAGCAGGTGAGGAGGGAGGCCAGGGAGCTGCAGCAGCTGGCAAAGGTTGCCCTAGCAACAGTGCGGGCTCCATTCAGGAAGCCAGCCCAACTCCAAGATGCAAAGCGATCGCCTTCACGCGGCTCCCGCAAGCACAAAGGGCCCGGAGGAGCCCTGGTACCGCCGGCCGGCCGGAGAAAGGGAACACATGCGGGGCGGGGCGGGGGCTTGCGTTGTCAGTTACAACCTTCCACCTTTCAGAGAAGGAAAGCAAAGAGAGTAACTCTTTGAATCTTCTGGCTTGTATGAACCGTGAAAACCACCCATTTAACGTGAGTTCTTTTGTGGGAACAGAGAGAAACAGGCTCCCCTCTGTTCACCAGCCTTTCGAAACAATATGCGAGACGCCAGGGGAGAAACCTCAAACATTGCAAGGTTACAGGGCCCCGCGCTCCTCTAGCGCTCTCTCTCCTTTATTCAGACTGACAAAGACCATTTGCTCCCCATTTATTTTGAAACTTTTCCTTTCCATAGCTAGAGCAGCTTAAACATCGTGAGCTCCTTCTCCCCACCCCACCCTCTCAGACACTTGCTGAGTGGGCCAGGCTCAATTATGCTCCCTCCACAGGTTCAGCTCAAACTGTGACCCTGCACGGCTTCCTGGTATTCATATGTGTTACTTCCCCTTTGTGGTAATGGTTTGTGGCACTTGGCCAGAAAACATTATTAATTTCAGAAGTGGACTGACAAACAACAAACCCGCAGTGAAGGAGAGGAAGCGCTGGGAGGCCAGCTGTTGGCTTGAGCTCCGCAGTAGGAACTTGGTGCATGCAGGTTCTAGGAGGAAAGAGATGATGATCCACAAAGAGGAAATGCACTAAAATTACCCACAGCCCATACTCAAAAAAAAAAAAAAAAAAAAAAAAGGAAAGAGTAAAGAAATCAGAGAAAAAGACCATAGGGCTTTTTGCACCCAGATACTTGAGCTGCAGCTGGACAGGAAATTGCTAACGCTGCTTGCAAATCCCTACTTTGAACAGGCAGTTTAGGGAATGCCAGGAGCGGAAACTGTTCAGAACTGGATTAGCACAAGCCAAGTTGAACTGCAATCCACTTCTCTTTTTCTGTGCTGCCGGCTCACTTGGGGCACCAAGATCTGACCGACTAGGTTACTCTTCTATACTTTGCTTGCCTTTTGTACTTTCTTAAACACAGTGCTGTAGTTTGACAACGCCGTTGCTGACAGCCACTTGCCTACAGAAATGTAGACTAGCAGAACAGTCCAACTGGCATCTGCTGTGTGCCATTTGGACGAAAGCTTATCTCTCTTCGGAGAAAGAACTGAGCTCAGGTGGAAAGAATCAGCTGTGTTCTAGTTTTTTAAGGTCTTATACATCTACCTTCACCTTTGTTTTGTTCTGTATTTTTACAAAGGGAAGACAAGTTTCAAGGAAAACGTCAAGATACTAAACCTGTAGCTGAGAAACTTCAAAATCTCTGCCCAAGATTTATTCAGCAGGGGTTATGATCTACATCTAAAACCATTTAAGCACAAAAGCACATTTGAACAGGGATGTCAAGTTTTCACCTCAGATACCAACTACAAATTCTAAACTTCCATCCTGGCTCCATGCCCTTGGCAAGAGGAAATTGAGGCCGCACTCTGGAACCATCTGTCATTCCAACACCAGGATAACTCAGAATTGCCAGACAGTAACAACAGTTTGGGAAAATTAATATCCCTACTTCCTCCCTGATGTAAGATTATTGTGCAAGAATTCAGACAGCAAAGGGCAGGAGTTTATATCTGGCAATCACCTTGGTATCCTGGTACACCTTTCTACAGTTACTAATAGAAGATTCCTTACACCTCAGCAAGGGTATACTATGATCCGTTCTTTGGAGTAATAAAACCTTAAGCCTAAGCCATATATACAGAAAACATTTCCCACATACAGGGTAGCCCACTCCATAAGGGCATCATGATTTGAAATATAGTATGCACCCCATGAACTGCACCTGAGAAATTCTAGGAATAGCTTTAAAATAGTAACTTTTGCCCAAGTCATCTTAGTCCTTGGCTGAAAATTTTCTAAATGTCACTATTGCACATGTATTAAGATGTTTTTTCAAAAATACACATTCAATAGTCAAAATAGTTATTTATTAATAATTTAAGGTTTTACATTTTATAATAAGTTCCAGCTCAAAACTTGGTACTGCAAACATAAATGGAGCAACTTTCCTCTCTTCATCATCAGATGCACTCTACCTATCAAGTGGGTATCCTTCCTCTCACACTTCCAGTTTTACACGTATTCTAAAGAGCAAAGAAACCAACCTTAAGTATTGCATTTGAGGTGACACTCCCTGAAAAATTTTGTACAGAGGTAATATACTGTTTAGCACAGTAGAAATTTAGGGGAAGAGTGAGACCATGATTTTGGCATCTTTCCAAGAGATCCCCTTTGAGACAATACAAGCCAAAATATGTACAAAGGTAAGGCATAGTCAAACTATAGGAAAAGCAGGAAAATCATGAGGAAGATAGACCAAAGACTGCACCATATAACAAGGTCTTAATGGGTAACAGTGTCCATGAAAATATCATCAAAATTGGTACAATAGTCAAGCATGCTACAAATACATCTTTTGGATTAGAAAAGAGCAATTTTTCCCCACTGTTTTAAAGAAGTGGCACACTGCTTTCCCCTTTGGATTTCTTTTAAGCCTATCAAAGAAAAACACACAACCCAGTCAAGTGATTTAAGATCAAATATTTACAATATTTAAAAGTATCAGGGGCTTTGTTTTCAAACTGATACCACAAATACAGAGCTGAAGTCTCTCTTTGGCTCCTCTATATGTGAAGTTGAATCAGTCTTCACTGAAGACAATATATAGTTAGTTCCAGATGCAAAGGAAACAGCCATACAAGTGCCTGTAGAACACATGCTCCTACCCTAGCATTTGGTGCTACCCTAGATACCTGAAGTCCTGGAATTCCAGTCCCTCCATAAGTAGGCTATACACATGGGTACAGTGCACACCGACTGCCTGGATCCAGAGAGCATGTCCTGCTCTTGCAAAGAGAATAGAGCAAAGCTCTCCCTTTGTAATAACCAACTCCACACCTGGTAACCTTGTCTTAATAAATAGCTGGTGACATTTGGACACCTGGGGCCACACACAAAGAAAGCAGCCCAGCTGATGCTGCCAAGAGAAACTGCTGAAGGAACAGACACATCCTAGCAAGGAGGTGTCAGGGCTTTTCACGTGGATTGCAAGGAGTCCACTTGGTAGACGTTCTGGTTGGGGGGGTTGGTGAAATAGAGCTGCTGTGTCGGAACCCGGTTGTCACAGGGACTGCTGAGTCCCAGGGTCCTTTCAAAGTCTAACAACTGGCCCATGAAGTTGAAGTTCGGGGAGATGTTGGATTTCTTCATCTTGACAATGTCGTAAGCATCATTCATGGACAGATTGAGCTTCTGCATAAGGTAAGCCACAGTTACAGTGACTGAACGGCTAATGCCAGCCAAGCAGTGCACCAGGACGCCACAATTTTTGCCCCGGGCTTCATCTGTGAACACAAAAGGAAAAGGCAAGATGTGAGATAGGCTGAAAACCACCCTCTGTGAATGAGAAGTCTAAATTCTGCATGAAAAAAAGGATATAAAACTAGCGTGTGTACGCCCTGCAGGCAACAGAAAAATTTATCACTGAGATAAACACGTACCCAGGACACAATTACATATTTCAGATATTTTCTGATAAGAGGGCTTTTTGTATTAAGTTTCTACCAACACAAAAACTCCTTAAATGTGTGCATTCTTCGCCACAGCATGTGAATGCCAGAAACCCTGCAATATGGTCGTGAATGCCTTTCATACAGACAAGCAGACTGCAAGGGTCTATTAAATTATTCTCCAACTGTTGTGCAGCTAACAATGGAGGTATTCAGGCATTTTAAAAGAGAGGGAAGTCACAGGGGACAAGCCATTAGGGGGACAGGATGTCGACATGGCCTGAAAATGAGTGCCTTTGTAATAGGAAATGCACTACAATGCCTGGAGATTCACTTCTCCCGGACTTCCAGCAGTCCTTCCTGCTGGGATCAGGTTACCTTCAGACCGTCTCACCGTTACCAAGTGTCTTCTTATCACACAACTGGGTAACATTTAGCATTCACGCTGCTTTCCAACAACTACCTTGGTGTCCTAAAATAACTTCTAGATCTTTTAAGTTACAATGCAAGCTACAATTCCTGTCCAGAGCGAGTACTTCAAACCTAGATTTCTCCATCCCCACCCTCAGCCCAAAGATTATGGGAAAATTCGGTTCTCTTGATCATGCACTGCAGGGAGATTCAAGAATCAGCACTTCAAACAGATCTGTGGTCTGCTGCCCTATTAAAACGCACTTTTCCATTCCTTAGCAAGAAGATAAGCCCAGTTTCTAACGCCCTAGGAACAGTAGAAAGCCAACAGTCCAACAAATTAGCAAGCAGCAATGAGGATTAGCGTTTTAAACTCTGAACAGGCCTAGTTTTGCATTTGAAGCCAGGGCAAGTACTGGCCATTAGTCTCTTACCTATGAAAGAAATGGCTTCGGGGAAAAACTGGGACAGGTTTTGACTCCAGTGATCCGAGATGGGGATCTGCTTGTATTTGAACTCTCCTGCGTTTTCGAAGAGGTTGGGCAAGTTAGGGGTGACATTCAAGATGTACTTGATGCCGAACTCCTCCAACACGTCCAAGTTGGTAGAGTCCTTGGCACAGCCTAGGTAAAGGAAGGGCAAGATCTCCACCGGGAAGGAAGGTTGGCTGTTGGACAGCGGGCTGCCATCCGAGTCCGTCGCACTGTTGGGGTCCCGGTCAAGGTCAGACTCAATGTCCGAGGAAGAGTCAGAGCTGATGCGCAGGCCTCCAAGCCCCAGCACTGGCAACGGCGGGGAGCTGCTGCTACACGAGCCATCTAGATTGGTCTCGCAGTGCAAGGCGAACTCGGCTTGGAACTTACTGAAGCCACCTGCCAGAAGGAGAAAAGCAAGAGTGTAACCCGAGATGCCTGTAGTAGTTTCCGCAGCTGGTGAGATCGCAGCTGGGCGCAGAAAACACCACTGGCACCCCCTAAGCTCCCTACAACATACTGATAAGAAACCCACTTCAGTGCCCCTCCGGAAGTGGAACCGACTTACCGCCTCCCCTGGAAACCCTTATCTTTTCAATTCAGAAGTGCACAAAATGGCAACTTCTCTAAATAGTCAAGAGGCCAAGAAGTGCCGGCCTGCACCTCCCCAGACCCCAAGACCTCGCTCGCCCTGCAAACCTTTAGAATCTGAACTATGAGAAGCAGAGATAGACTGTCCCTAATAAAAAAAACGCAGAACTCGTTAGAAGCCGCAGCTCCCCCAGAGCGGAACCCGCGACCGGGCGCCACGGTTCCGGAGCGCGCCACAGAGGTTTCGACCCGCGCGCCCAGCCCCGCGCCCCAGGTTCCCCGCGCGGCACGCACCTTCCAGGTAGAAGGCCCGACAGCCCTCGTCCTTCAGCTTTTTGAGCAGCAGCCCGAGCACCGACTCGCCGCCCGTGTTCTCGTTCCAATCGCTGCTGCTCTCGTCGTACAGGACCACCGTGTCGGTGCCGCAGCGCCGGGTGAAGCGGTCGCGGTCCTCGCCGCGCGTGAAGAGCGCGCGCACCGGCAGGTTGCCCTTCTGCAGGCGCCGCAGCATGATCCCGGGGATCGCCACGTTGATGGCCGACTCGATGTGCGACGAGTCGTAGAGCTCCTGCGGCCGGCAGTCCATCAGCAGCAGCCGCTCGTTGCCCAGTTCCAGCTGCTCGTTGAGCCACGCCACCGTCTTGCTGATCGCCATTTCCGACGCGAAGGGCGCGGGTCTGAGCGTATCTATCATGGGGGTCGAGCTGCGGGAGAGGCGGGTGCCTACCAGACGCCCCTCGGGGCAGGCATAGGCCGAGTGCGCTCTCCGAGCGGGCTTTTAATTCCACCTCGCCTTTCCCAAGCCGAGGCTAGCGCCCGGGCAAGGCGAGACAGAAGAGCAGCCGGCGGTCGCTCTGCACCGGGCTGCAGCGGTGAGCTACTGGAATCAATGAATCTCTCTGAATGGAGCTGCCCAGAGAGTTTGGTTCCTCCCCAGTGAATGAAATCCAATTAATTCGGACTCCGTGCTACTGAGATAAAAAAAAAAAAAAAATAAAAACTTGAAGGTTCCTAATCTCTCTCTCCGAGGCTGCACCTCAAATCCTCCCCAGAGTCTCTCTCCCTGGATTGTTCAAGATTCGATTTGCTCACTGTCCCTAAGACTCAACCCTCGCACACCCCCAGCGCGAGGCAGCTCCTCAATGGATACAAACAGCAAGCGTCTCAATGGATACATTCTCCCGGCCAGCCAATGAGCGCTCTGCGGAAGGGGCTGTTGCCGTGGGGACGGGCCGGCTGGAACAGGTTGTGTTGATGAATTGTTAATGAGTTTGTCATTCACAAAAACGGAAAGGAATTTCCGCTCCGGATAAGCCCCAGTGCAAACAAGCTGCAACAGCGGGCTCGGCGGGAAGGAAGGAGAAAGAAGAGGAGGCGGCGGTGGAGGAGGAGCAGGCGCATAAACCAGGGCACTTCAGTCGTCTCATGTTTCCTTCTGTTGAGAGTTCACACTTTATGTCGGAACTTTTGCGCACAAATGGTGCAATTAGCATGCACAAAAGCCCTTCTTCGCGACGCCTGTGTTCTCAACTAGCTTAAGGAAAACTTGTACTTTTTAAAAATTCTCTTCCAACTTATTTGGATCCTAGTTTGCCCTAGCTCCCCTCCTCCGTCCTCCTTGAGTTGGTGTGTGGCATTTGTTTGCCTGTTTTTAAAGCCCAACTCTATTTGTTCTGATGTTCTTTTAGCCGAGACTGTGTTGGGGCTGGTGAACGGCCTGGGCTTTAGTGATCGGTGATGTGTTAAATGCTAATCCAACATCTTTCGAAACAAACCAGGGCTTTGTTGAAACATTTGAAAGCAACCAAACAAACAAACGTCTGCTAATCCAGAAAATCAGGAGAAAGCTCCTCGTTTAATTTTAAAGAAATAGTAAGGGTTGCATTTTTAAAAACTCCTTGAGCAGACCGAAGCTTTTAATCCGCTCCGGCGTTCAGACCCATTGTTCTGGGAATCGAAGCCCCCCAGCCCCCTGCGGATATCCACCGCCAGCTCGGGGAGCAGTAGCTCGCCTTAGGAACCAGCACAGCAAGGCCGCCTGAGCTCCGTGCGTTTGCACACGCGAAGCCGGTCCGGCTGTCCCCGCCACCCGCGGGCGTGAGGAAATGCTCCCCAAGCCCTGCACACTGCGGGGACTCAGCCGGCAAGCTCGGCGATTGGCTACTGTAGACGGGTCAGAGGGGCGCCTCCTACGTCCGCCGGACCACCCTTCGCCCCTGCTACGTCCGTGCCCCCTCCCTTGTCCGGCGCCGGACGCCCCGGGAGCCCCCGCAGCACTTTTGCGCTCCTCGCCGCAGCCCCTGCGCCTCTCTGGGTAAGGGGTGTGCAAAGCCTGGAGCGACCGGGGCGGGGGGGGGGGGGGGG
>PVKN010027423.1:0-13532 GCA_004027915.1 Capromys pilorides | reverse complement strand
GTTTTTTTTTTTCTATTTCTTATTCTTTTAAAAATACAAAATAAGGAGGAACCTGGACTAGGCAAAGGAGGGATGAAGGCTTCAGGTGGAGACATGGATTTAGGTGTTGTTACCCAACACTCAACATTACATGCCAAGCCCAATGGACTTGTTCTCAATATGGGGCTGCTGGATTTAGAACAAATGCAGAGCATCTTGATCGTGTCATGTACCACATGGGATTGTTAGCGGTCCTGCGGTCTACACAGACAAAGTCCACCACAGGAGTCATGGGCACAGCATCATGAAATCCTGAGGAAGACAGTGGTGTAAAGTTGATCGACCCTTTGGGAGAAATACTGGCACCATCGCAGGAAGAGCACACCATGCACCTGGCCAATGCAGGAGCAGGAGCTGCAGAAAGAACTTGTGGACATCAGCAAGAGGGAAGCAGTGGATCTGCAGCAAGATACCTTTGGGAGGGATACCAGGCCCAGCAGTGAGAAAGTTTCAGTCTGTAATCGATGGAGTAACTTTTTAGGGGGGCTTTTCCATGATTATGACTTACTAACAACACCCCAGCTGCACTACGTGGTATACTGTTGAAGCACCAGCAGCCAGTATGGAAAGGCAACCATAAAAGGTTACTGCCAGAAACTTTCTAAGGCTTTCTAAGCTTACCAGACAGGCATCCTTCAGTGGAGATGAAGACAAGTCACTTAAAGCTGACTGTGCAAATGGCATAGGGGATTTGAAGCTAAAGGAGATGCAACACTACTTCTCACAGGGACTGTCCATTCAGCTGTTTAATGATGGGACCAAAGGGAAGCTCAACCATTTGTGCAGAGCCAACTTCATGAAAACCCATCAGGAGCCTCCAGAGGGAATGAAAATGAAGTCTAATGAAAGATGTTGCTCCTTCGATGGGGATGCAGACAGAATTGTGCACTACTATTGGCCACTTTCACTTCATACACAGAGACAAGATAGCAATGTTAATTAGCAGCTTCCTTAAAGATCTCTTGGTGGAGATTGGAGAAAATTTCAATATTGTTGTTGCACAAACTGCATATGCAAATGGAAGTTCACCATGGTATCTTTAAGAAGTTATGAAGGTACCTGTATACTGTCCTAAAACTGATGTGAAACATTTCCATCACAAGGCTCAAGAGTTTGACATTGGAGTTTATTTTGAGGCAAATAGCTATGTCTCAGCCTCATTTAGTAAAGCTGTGGAAATGAAAATAAAACAACTAGCAAAATAATTAGAAGATAATAAAGGAAAAGCTGCTAAGATGCTTGAAAATGTCATTGACTTATTTAACCAGGCTGCTGCTGATGCCATCTCAGACATGCTGATGATCGAGGCGATCCTGGCACTGAAGGGCCTCACAGCCCAGAAGTGTGATGTGCTCTATAGGGATCTTCTGAAAGCAACTCAAAGTGAAGGTTGCAGACAGGAGAGTTATTAGCACCACAGATGCCGAGAGGTAGGTGGTTACACTGCCTGGACTGCAGGAGGTGATGGTGGCCTGGTGAAGACATACAAGCTCTCCAGGGATTTTGTCTGGCCCTTGGGTACAGAGGACATCATCCAAGTGTATGCAGAAGTGGACTTACAAGAAGATGTAGATAGCCTCACATGTGAAGTGAGCCTGGCCGTGTTTCAGCTGGCTGGAAAGACTGGAGAAAGACCCATGCCAGGTCTCTGTGGATAGCTTTTATCTGCTGAAAACTAGATTTTTAAAAAGCTTTCAAGAAACTGTAACAACATTCATAATCATGTTTACATGTACCTTATTAGATTGTTTCTAATCTGTTTTTCCTAAACAGTACTAGACTTTCTTTTTTTAGAAATAGGTAAGCTTTTTATGCATGTTATTTTACCTCTAATTTTAGTCTAATATAAAATATTGGGGCTTATATACATGATTCAGTCATTAACTTTACAGCATATACAAGGAACACATCATTCAGAACAATGAAAAATTAATTCTGAATACCATCTTCTTGTCATGTCTTTGGCATCACCATCACCTAATCAAGGTATTGTTCCCCACCTACCCATGGTATAAATGGGTTGGTGTCAAAGACCTCACACTACTAAATTTTCTATGGCATATCACCAGCACAGATATAAGATAACTTACCACCAATGGGAGGCGTGAACAGAGAGATGATCGCTCCAACCTACCCCCAACTGAGGGGAAAGTGCTTGTGCTGTTCTTATGAAACTACGCATGGATGCTGGTTTTCCTTCAATGCTCTCAGGGAAGGGATGTGAAAGAACTAAATCCAATGTTACCAAGACTTTGACAGGGAACCAATCAGATACTGGAGCATAGCTAATAATGTGTTGCAGAAAATTCCCGCCCAATCTAAATTAAACCAAGCCTGAAACCAATATTGTAGACAGCTGAATTAGATAGAAATATTATAGGTAGTCAGACAGGGTCAGGCCCTCAAGGACGACATGGAAGACAAAGTGACTTTCCTTTCCAAATAGAGACAGACACTCCTCTGCCGTGGGCCAGATCTTGAGACAAGAGTAAACAGAAGCAACTACATACTTCCCTAGGGATGAGCATCAGGGATTGATACTCTAAGTAGGTATCAATCACCTTGAAAGACTCTGGAAAGAGTCATGAGTCCAAGTTTAATAGGTGGTATTCTTGACTGCTTGCTATGTGACTTGCCTTCCCATTGGATCCTGATTTTAATCAATGTTACCTGAGCAATGGTGCTTGTAATCTCATTGGTTGACTATAGTCTTTGTCCCACCTCATACCCACCAACTGGAGTTCCCACGTCTTCTCTATAAAAGTCCCTGAAAAAGACAGCTTCCAGGGGACATTTACTCAGGACCTCCCTCCTGTCTCTCCAACAGGAGCTTTTTTCTGAATAAATATGTTCTGCTCATTACCTCCATTTGTTCCTAAAATTCATTCTTCAATTTTAGAGAACACAAACTCATCTCAGATACTTTTCAGGTTGGGGATTGGTTTTCTCTATTGGAGGTCATTCACCCCAGATCAGTTTTTTCTTCCTGCATCACCAATAGGAAAAATAATAATAATAATACAAAATAAGAAAGTAAAAATAAAAGAAAAACAAAAGAAAAAAAAACTTTTAATCCAAAACTAGTTTTGGGAATTAAATACATTCATAGCAAGATATTTAGTAATGCATAAAATTATATAGACTTAGGCACTTTTTTAAAAAAGAGTATGATTCTTTAGGACTAATGGTCATAAAAACTTTTGTAGAACAGGTAGTATACAACTTAGACATTAAAAAATTTGCAGCATGAGAATAGGGGTAAAGAAAGGGGGAGCAACTGCAGATGAAGCAGATGGCCAAACTGCAGCAAAACAGTACAAGCCACCACATTAGTACCTTTATCCATGTCAGACTATAGAGATAAGAAATTAACATTTCAAGAGGTGAAGAGCAATAAACAAAGCCCAGGGACTTTAAACAAAGCTGTGATCTGTTACTTGGAAATTCCAGAAAGCTGAGATTCAAGGAGGAAGATAACAGCTTACCCTGAAGGCTCTTTGTTTGCTATCGCCTCCCTTGCTTGGGATATTGATAGTTGTCTCCTCCCTTGCTTGGAATCTTTTTAATTAGCATTAGTGTGAACCTAGCATTAGGCAAATGGTGAAATGGTGGAGGTCAGAAACTGCAGCCTTTCTTTACTGAAGTGATTATACCTGTGAGCAGGTTCCTTGGCTCTAAATAAAACTAAGATGCTTCTAGAGCTCTGGGCTCACTTTGAGAGAGATAAATCTCAGTGAGGCCTCTGAAGCGAAATTCATCAGGTCTTCTCGTCCTTTCTTTCAGCACCAATTCACAACATACAACAAGTGGTGCACAGTGTGGGGCATGAAAGATGACCAGGGGTGAGTTAAGAGAGGCCTGATCACATGAGAAAAGTACACCCAGAGTAGGCAAGACCACCAGCAAAAGAATAATGGGAAATTCCGCTTCAGTAGAAAATGAGTATGTCCATCTTATTCAGACATTATTCAAAGGAGTGGGGTAAGGGTGAAACCAAGGAGTTTCAGAGAATTATTTTTCCTTATAAAAAGGCATTGTTATTGGTTTTGGCCTAAGGGAAAGGCTTCTTTAAACTTAAAAGTTAGGAAGCAAGTTATGAAAGCTCTCTGTAGAGCACACCAGCAAGGAGAACCTATTTCTTTAAGTTGTAGTCTTTATGTTACCTTATCTCCTTGGCTTTGGAGCCGCTGCACTCTGACTCTGAGAAATCAAGTCTGTAGCAAATTCCTCAGACTCAGAAAGGCAGTCCTACAAAGGTTTCAGTTGATGAGGACACTACAGAACATGAAGGCAGCACCACATCTCTTAATTTGCCCTTGTTGGATAAAGAATCTAAATCAGAGAATCTAAAAGTAAAGCAAACATTTCTGGCCCTTCAGCCTCTGTTCTCTGATTCCATGGACTTTTCAGATGCTCAGGGGAATGGGTTGGAGAAAGAGGCAAATAATATCTGGGAGTTATCCCATCATATGGAACATTTGACATGTTTTGAATCTTATGAAGCTAATTTACTGGCTGCTGCTTAACAAACTTCATGCAAACAAATATTACAAAATGTTTTAATTGTGGCAAAGTGGGGCATATGAAAAAGGATTGTAGGGGCTCAGGAGATAGCTCTGTGGCACAAGTGCCTGCCTGGCAAGTGAAAAGTCATGAGTTTGAACCCCAGTCCCATGAAGAAAAAAAAAAAAGGGGGAAAAAAAAGAAAAAGGATAAAGATAAAGCTAAGCTACCAGGACTGTGTCCAAAATGCAAAAGGGGAAAACACTGAGCAAATGAATGTCACTCCAATTTTGATAAAAATTGACAACCTTCACGACAGCACAGAAACTGGACAATGGGCCCTTTTCCTTTGGGCACAGAAATAAACAATGCAGGGTGTCAGTAGCTTCCTTTGAACAACCCCATAATTAACCAAAGCTAAGGGCCTCTGATCTTTTTCATTCCACATCAGGAAGCACAGCCTTAGATATTGTACCAATAGAAAATCAGTTTTTGCAACCCACTAATGGAGTATATAAAATTCATAATAATATTTTTGGTCCCATACCCAAAGATAGTATTGGTTTGATTATTGGGAGAAATAGCCTTGCTAACAAAGGTGTATTTGTATATTTGGTAATTATCAATAGTAATTATTATACCACACCAAATTCTTATACTGCTCAATTGGTCATTCATTTTTGCTAAAAATTTTAAAATTGTTGAAAGGAAATGGGGGACTAAAAAATAAAAATCAATTAAAGGAAAAGAATTTTAACAGCTTTTCAAATGCAAATGTGGATGGCCTTCAGGCAGAACAACTACAAAGGCCATTGCCCCAGGATATTTTAAAAGATTATTTAAAATTCTTTTAATTCCTAGTTAAGTGTGGTTGCTTAAAACTGGCTTAAATTAAAAATGAAATGGTATTTAAAATAGGGCTTTGACAGGGCATGGTGGTGCACGCCTGTAATCCCAGCACTTGGGAGACTGAAGCAGGAGGATTGGTGTGAGTTCAAGACCAGCCACACAATGTCATCAGGATTGTTATACTACAATGTTAAATAAGATGTTGATTTCTATATTTCTGTGTAAAAATATGTAATTATCTGTTAATATTCTATAGGGACTTAAATATTAAAATATCCATGGACAACTACAGAACGAGCTAATAGAAGTTTAAAAGAAATGCTTATTAAATAAAAAGGGGGAATACATATGAATACATCCAGATTAATAGTACAAAAAGCTTTATTCACATTAAATTTTTTAAATCAGCTGCTAGATGGATCTTCTGCTGCAGATCATCACAAAGGAAGTGAGTGTTCCTTTGCAACAGCCTGTTTTCTTTCTAAATGATATTGATCAATGGATTCCAGGAGTTATCCAGAGATGGGGAAGAGGTCTTGCTTGTGTTATTACAGATACTAGAGAAGTAGTTTGGGTACCAGCTCAACAAATAAAACCCAGAAAATGAGTAAGCGTAATCATTCTGATACAAAACCTCCGATTGATGAAAAGACTCCCTTTAAATAGGATATCATTTGGACAACCTCTTCCTAAAATCCAGCAAGCCCTATTACCTACCTGGGGGACCAGAAAAAAAAAAACAAAAAAAAACTCACTTGATACTTTATAAGACACTCAGAAAATAATTTCCTATGATTGGAACTGGGAGAAAACCAGGGAGAGAAAACAAAAGAGATAAAAATGGCTGCCTTGTTGTGGCACCAAAAACAAATCTCAAGTCTGATTGTCTTGGCCCCAAGAAGAGCTCAACGAAGATAAAGTTGACCTGCTACTGCTGTTGGAAGCCAGGCCAGAATAAGAGGGACTGTCTTAAGAGGCCCACAAGCCATGCCCTGGTTGGTTAACAAAAAAATAGAAAAAGGGTATCAATTGAGAGTAAGAGACTAGGCAAAATGCCATAGGCTTGACAGGCTACAATTTTGTACATCTTTGGACTTCTAAATGTCTGTGTAAAAATGTGTACCTGCTTTTATCCCATTCTACAGAGATTTATTAGAATATCAATGATTGATGGAAAATACCAATTTCAAGCTAAGTCTAAGATGTTTGATATTCAGAAAGACAGTGATGTTAAGCACAATTACCTATGTTATAGAGTAATAGTATCACGAAGCTTCTCTGCTGGAGGGTTGAGAATGTAAGTTAACAGACCAAAAATTGGAGAAAAAGAAGGGCTATGAAGATAGCCATCATTTTGGCTCTAGCCCTTCAAGGTCAGTGAGGACTCAGGACATAAGAGAACCTGTGCTATAACATCCTATAACTCAGTGGTTTCCCAAATTTTCTGTTCAAAGAGATTATGGGACCTCAGAGGAAAGGGATAAATGAAACATAGTGTGTCTAGGGAAAGTCACCTAGGGAGAAAACATTCTCTTAGGCTTTCACAGAGAGCAAACTGGTCAAGCAATGGCTGTGACTTGTCCCAATGGCTGACACTGATAACAGTTCTACAAAGCACTGTATATGGTTCCTAAGTTAACCCTGAGGAGATTTGACCTTGGAAAATACAAAAGGTGACAGCTTTGTTAAACAGGTTGTGATTCAACTTGCCCTCGATCACCCAGCAGAAAAGCTTAGCTACGAGGCATAAAATGCAAATCTAGATTAGTATGATGAGCTGTAAGAGGTTTTTTTCAACAGCCTTCAACATTGCCAGTTTCACTGGTAACCCACTGCAATTATGGAACATTGGAATATGTATACAACTACTTCCTCTTAGTTCAAAGAGAATTTTTTTTTTTTTTTTGCTTTCTTTCCTTACCAATATATTTTTTTTTTTTTTAAATTTTATTTATTTGTTTGCTTGTTGTGTTTGTCTGTTTCTTTATTTATTCATTTTGTGGCTGGCTCAGCCTGCCCTGGTGGTGGCGCTGGCGCAGCATGTGGTGCCGGGGACCGAACCGCAGTCCCCGCAGTTGCCTGAGCCCTCCCAAGCAGGCGCTTTAGACCACTGAACCATCTCGCCAGCCCCCCTTACCAATATTGATTAGAAAATTCATCACGTCTACACCCTGTGCTCTGTATAACTACTGTGAGGACAACAATATGCAATGTGTCAATTATTGCGAATGTACTACTAATGTATTTTGAAACTATCATATATTTATCTCTTATTAAAAGTAATTAAAAAATAAAATAGAATAGAAAAAAAAGAGTCTTATCCTGATTGGAATGCCCTGTAGGGCAGGGTAGCCAGTGCCCTGGGGAAGAAATGTGGGTTAGGTCATGCCCTTGCTTCCATGCCAGGCTAAGGTATCGGGGATTTATTCTGTTGATCATGGGGACTCTTTAGATGGGACCTATTTTGAATTATGTACAAAATTTCCCAGATTTGATAAACGCATAGGCATGAGGTTAGAATTCAAAGCCACCCTGGCCTTAATTGAAACTTCATATAACTGAGAAAATGACTTAGCATTAAAGCCATGAATCTTCCTCACACTCTGGAGAAGACTCATGAACACTATATTAGGAAGGACTCCTGGTGATGCTCTAGTACAACTTGATTCTGCAAGTGGAAGAGCAACTACTTATTGTGCTAGCTGCCTCCTAGAGAAAGGGTCAGGGTACTAGGCTAAAGCCCATGTGGCCTGCTTCATCTTACAGAGACATTTTCTTTCACCATACTGCCTTGCTGTGGCTCCAAAAACAATTCCTAAGTCTGATTCTCTTGGCCCCAAGAATAGGTCAACAAAAATAAAGTTCACCTGCTACTGCTGTTGGAAGCCAGGCCAGAATAAGAGGGACTGTCTTAAGAGGCCCACAAGCCATGCCCTGACTGCAAAGTCAGCCACTAGAAGTGAGACTGCACTCTGAGGCAGAGGCCCCAGTGCTCAGACTCAGCTTCCCAGATGGTCCAGTAGGACTGAAGGGCACTGGGCCAGTCTGCTCCCTCTGGCTAGACAGTCTCAGTCATCTCCACGGAGGAGCCCTGAGAAATCATGACCAAAGAAAAATACCAGCATATTGCTGGACATTGGCACAGGTCTCTTTGTTGTTCTCCAATCCTGACTTTCCTTCTAGTCATCATACCTCAAAAATTAGAATAAAACATACAAATAAAATTAGCTCACTGATGTTACTGTTTTCTCACAAAATGTAACTAAAAAATATGGAAAGTAGGGTATTCTGGTTTTCATGAGTTCTCAAAATTTAGAGATGATTTTAACTAAAGTTAGAGGGACTTATAACAAACTATCAGATGGCATAAATGAAAGAGTCTAAGCTATTCTACCTAGCCAAGATAAAAAAGTCGGGTGTCTACTGAGGGCCTTTACGTAGAACCTCTGGAGAGTATTTCTGACTGTTGGTTCCCAACTACGATACCTTACAACCTGAAGAAGCCAGAGTGATCATCGCCCATATTTACCTCACATCACGGCAGTCCAAGTTACTTCACCAGAGGGAGGCATGTTGCAAGCAGCCGAGTTAGATAGAAATATTATAGGCAGTTAGACAGGGTTAGGTCTTCAAAGAAAATAACACAGAAGGCAAGATATCTAGCACCTATGGGAGAGATGGATGCTCCCACTGTGGGCCAGACTTAAACATCATAGGTCAAACAAATGCTGACCTCCTTAAAGATTGACATCTGAGATTGACCATCACCCAAAGCGAGCCAAAAGAATGTATCATTTGGAGGTCATCCACCAGAGATCAGTTTTTTTCTTTCTGCATCACTGTGATGGTTTTATTGTCATTTCTGGTAAGTATTAAAGGTAATTTTAGTTATTAGTTTTATATTGCAAATCCACCACTCAATAGAAGAGTTCACTGATGGAAAAAGTCTAGTAAATAATAACACCAAAATAAGAAAAGAAAAAAGGAACTTTTTCTTCTCCAAGGAAAGGACTTTAAAGGGGTAGCTGCTAATAGAATGTTTCCACTGCCAGATCTGTCATCCTGCCATAATACGAATGTTACTTATCTTAGTGATTAGGGTACATTGAGAAATATGTAGAGAAATAGCCTAGGAATTAGTTAATACTTCCAATGGAAGCATCATAGATTGGAGACTTTATGGCTCTGTCCAGATGGCAGAATGAAAGAAATTGAGGTGAAAACACCTCATTATTTATAAGGAACACAACTCGTTCTTCTCAAGCATGTGTTCACCTCTTTCACCTGTTGCTTATAAGAAACTCCTCTAACCAGACTATTACACATCACAGTTGTTCTTTATATACATGTCTAAAATTCTGCTATTAGTCTTAATTTTTCTAGGGATGACATCTACATTCTCAGGACAAGGATCAGAATCTGACTTCCCATACAACTACATTGCCCATGGCAAGACTCCCCTTCCATGATACTGTTCAAACATTTGCTGGAGGTGTTAAAAAAGAGAACAAAAGGAAAGCTTAAACTCATGATAGCCTTCACATCCACAGCTGCTACAGCCAGAGTAGCACTGAGCCAATGTGTACAAACTATTCATTTTGTGCATCAATGGCACAAGGATTCAAAACAATTATGAACTTCTCAAGGACATATAGACTCAGAGTTGAAGACTAAGATAAGTGATTTAGAATAAGCTGTTATTATATTGGGAGGTCAAATTTTTAGTCTAAAATGTCACTTTGTTTAAAATGTGATTGGTGTACTTCTTCATTTTGTATAACTACCATTTCATGGAACCAAACTTGATTTGTTGAAAAGTGTCTCTAATGGCACTGAAAACCTTAATCCTTTTCATGTTATCTCAGGGTTTAGTGGAAGTGTAGTAGTGATTTATGTTGTCTCTGTACTATTTGTATATCTTGATTAGTTTGGCAATGAGGACAGATCCAGCAACAAGCTACGGATCAAAAGTCTACAGTCCTTACCTTGATGCTTCAAAAAATTACTTTTCAGCATAAAAAGTAAAAGCAGGGATATGTAGAGATAAGAAGTTAGCATCTCAAGAGGCAAAGAGCAATAAATAAAGCCCAGGGACAGCTGTGGTCTATTACTTGAGAATTCCAGAAAACTGAAATTCAAAGAGGAAGATAACAGCTTACCCTGAAGGCTCTTTGCTGTCTTCTCCTTTGCTTGGAATCTTTTTAGTTAGCATTTGTGTGAACCTAGCATTAGGCAAATGGTGGATGTCAGAGATTGTAGCCTTTCTTTACTACAGTGATTATGCGTGTGATCAGGTTCCTTGGCCCTAAATAAAACCGAGATGCTTCTAGAGCTCTGGGCTCATTTCAAGAGAGACCTCTGAAGGAAAATTCATTGGGTCTTCTCGTCCTTTCTTTCAGCACTGACTCGTAGCATACAACATCAGACGTTGGTAATAAAAGCCTCGAGAACGTGAAGCAACTCATGCAAGCCTTCCCAATAAAATTTAATTACGGCTGTATTAGGAGATGAAGATAGTTTGCCATTGGACAGAGAATGTTGGTGTGATGTTATAATATAATAACAAATATATATTCATTCTTTTTCCCAGGTTTTTGATACAGAAGTCCTAACACTTTGAGTTTTCAGGAGAATAAGAACATCTTTTCTTGTAATGAGGCAACTGCTAGCCAACTTTCACTCTGATTCAGCCATTATCAGGGATATGTAACTCTCAGCCCCACTGCTCTTCTGAGAAGTGCAGAGCTGCAGCTTATTAATAATTAACTATCTTCCAAAGCCTCCAGAAAAATGGCTTCCCTGTAAAAATTCCAAACTGTAGAATTTGGAGAGCTTCCAGATTGGTGAAGACATCAAGCTGTTGAGAAAGTGACATCTCCCAAATACATAAGGGAGGAAGCTCTTGCATTCAGAAGCTTTTTGGACATTGCTCGATGTCTCCCTATCTGGCTCTTCATCTATATCACATACTGTCTATTTTATTAATATAATGAAGCAGTAAACAGAAGCCAGCATTTCCAGGAGCAAGCACCAACATAGCAAATGAATCAGTCTCAGGGAGGTGGCTGCAGGAACTCTGATTTACAGCCCATTGGCTGGAAAAACAGCTGACAACCCACTACAGGAAGTTAGCATCTGAGAAGGGAGGCAGCTTTAGAGGACTGAGCCCTTAGCCTGTGGAATCTGACTTTCTGTACAGGTAGACAGTGGCAGAGTCTGATTCAATTATAGGATACCCAAATTGCTTGATGTATTAGAAAATACTTCAACATTTATTGGTCAAAAGTTTTCTGCATTGTGTTGAGTGCTGAATGTGTAAGGGAAGAAATGAGTATTTGTTTCTCTGATATAATAGATAAAGATTCTATACCAAAGAAAGGAAATTTGAATTAAGAATACAACAGTATGATTAAAAGATCTTCTCTTACAATTTCAGAGAGGGGAAACATTGAGCTATAATATAGGGATCTAAGTGATATGCTAAGATTTCCTACTGTTTATATTAAGCTATATTTATATTGTTTACATTGTCAGCAAATCATCTTGTTTTTTCTATTGTTACATGAACATTTGGTATTATGACACTACTATTATATTTGTTTGTATGTCCTATTAATGTCTGTGTAGTCTCCACTTGGTCTTCTGTATGGACATTAAAATCAAATGCACACTAAATGACCACATGTGTTGTACACAATGCCAGAGCCTGAAGATGTGGCCATGTGATACAGATAAGGTTTCTGTCCTCATGAAGATGATAGTATAACAGAAAGTTACAGAGTGCTTTGCCTTTATTCAAACTTACTAAAATTGTTCTATCCTGACATTTATTTAGACACACAGTTACAAAGAGCTTTTAAACTGTCTGTAAATTTCATAGTTTTTACTTATTCTTTGTCATTTTTGTAGTCATAAAATATCTAAGCATGCCTTTTATTAAAAGAGAAATCCCTTTTTTGATGCATATGATAATTCTTAAAAGTTTTGAACACAATAGCTCCTTATTCTCCCACAAGAAATACAAAGCTATCCTATTTCAAATGTGTTCTTTTATTAGGGCTGCAAGGTTGGCTGGGAAATCATCTTACATATTAAAACCATATCCTGGCAACTGTGGGACATGGTGAAATACAATACTCTAGCAAGTGTGATAATAAAATAGCAACTGGCCTCACCAAGCAGAAACATTCATATTTCTTCAAAAATTGATTTCATCAAACATTGCCTTTTCCTGTCCTACTTCACAAATTCCTGGTATTTGAGGGAGAAATTTTTGAGCACTTCTAAATGTGGAAGAAAAATTTTCACATCTCAGTGATGAAAGTAAGTTGTTGAAGCCACTATCTCATTTCCAACAAAGCATCCACATTTCAGAGCCATGGTTTAATTTTCATTTGTTACCAGAGAAAACAGGTAATACTTTGAGAAATATGAATGTAAGAAGAATCTGTAAGTAAGCATGGATCGCAAATGTTTTAGTACCATACATATCTCTATATGAAATTGCATTTCCGAATATATTGAGTGTTAAAAACCTGATGCCTTATTATCATGATGAGACAGAAATGGAAAATGGCAGAGGACGGCAGGCAATTTATTTTCATGACAAACGTGCAATATCTTGAGGAATTGCAAACATACACGATTCTCATTGCCATCTCAGGACTGTAATCCTGTCCTCCAAAAATATCACACCTGGGTTTCACTTGTTTTAAGTGAATTATTTCACATTTCTAGATATTCTTGACCATTCTAGTTAGCAGGTGTGACCATTTGTAAAATAAATGAGCATTATTCTCATCAGCTTTATTGAAGAAAATAGCGACAGCACAGAATGATAGATTTGAATATGTATTAATAAACTATGCAACTTAAAAAGAATTAAAGCAGCTTTTTGTTTTACACTTTGATGTTTATAAAATAAGTGAACCTTAGAGAATATATAAATATGTTTTACAAAAAATAGACTGTGTGCATGTTGGTGGCATAATTATAGCTCTCATGATCTCAGGTGCCTAAATTATATCTACGCCATTTTGTACTGAATGTTGCTGACATGCCAACATAGGGCCAAATAAGTGTTAGAAAGAGAAGCTCAGTGAAACCCACATGAGAGACCTCTTTTATTAATGATTCAAAAC
>PVKN010027422.1:0-13529 GCA_004027915.1 Capromys pilorides | reverse complement strand
GGTTATGAATGGAGGAGGAGAAGTAGCTTAGGGGCACAGTTCTACCCCTCACCCACATGTTTATCTCCTTTATCTCCACTCAGTGACTTAGGCTTATGCTATCTGACTGGGAATGATCCTGCTGGCTCCAATGGCTGTCTCTGCTTCAGTCATCTTGAATCTGCCTCTATAGAGCCACCGTGGGGATTTTTCTGGAGTGCTCAGGGAATTACACCATCCCGTGCCTGGTGCCTGTTTGAAGTTTAGCATCACATTACCTGCTATTGTGGAATGTTGGGAACAGCTGGGGAATGGTGAAAGAGGCAGTGGAGATGGAGGAACTATTTCATAGCCAATAAAAACCATGGGTTTAAAGATTTTATATATATATATATATATATATATATGTGTGTGTGTGTGTGTGTGTGTGTATGTGTGTGTGTGTGTGTGTATGTAACAGGATCAGAAGAAAAAGCACCTGAATTTAAAAGTATTTGGCATGATTCAGATTTAGTACATGTATGTAAGTATACAGCTGCAAGACTAAAATTAGGAATGTCTGAAGAGCTTGAGTCTGCAGTCCCAACACAACCATTGTGCTACATGGCTCCAGGAAAGTAAGGTTACCTCCGGTTGACTGAGTAAGACTCAGAAGATTTGAAAATTCCTTTTAGACTATTAACTTTATGAGGCCTAATAATGATATTATGGTCTTGCTTATTAATTTTCAATCTTAGTGGAGTGCTTAGTATACAGCAGGTAGGTTCTCAGAGAGCTTGTGGCATGGAACTGAGGTGGCATGCTACAGTTTCCAAGCTTTGTCTAATGGTGTTGTCATAGGTTGAGCTCCTCTGAAACAGACTGAGACAAAGATTCAAGTGCATAGGGTGTGCCTGGGAGGTGGTGTCAGGTAAGGGATGGAGAAAGGAGTCAAAGCTCGTGCTCTTGAGCAGGTGGCCAGGTGGACAAAGGGGGTTGTGACTCACTAGGGAGCTCTAGGAGACTTTTAACGTTATAGTCAGTCAGCTGTCGTAGCATAGACCTGTAATCCCAGAGTTCTGAGAAACTGAGGCAGACGGAGCACAAATTTAAGCCCAACCTGAGCAACTTAGTGGTTTAGCGAAGTCCTATTTCAAAATTAAAAAAAAAAAAATACAAAAGAGCTGGGATGATGTAGCTCATAAAGAAGTCTCTGGGCTCTGTCTCCACACAGCAAAAGAAAAGAAGGAAAAAGGCAAGGAGGCTGCGTGACTCACCCTCCAGTCCCAGCCCCTCCCAGCTTGATGGCTGACGGTGGCAGCAGAGTGAGCTGAGCGCTGAGGCTTCTGCAGTGGACACAGTCCTAGGGCTGAAGGGCAGGAGCCAGGAGGGTGGGGGCAGGGCACCGCTAGGTTCTGCTAAAAATATGATCATTTGGAAATGATAGAAATGTTTTTACAAGATCAGCATTTAACTATTATTGGCCTTGGGGAGATAATTTAGCCTCCCTGAGACTCAGTGGCTTCACTTTCAAAGTAGAGACAGTGACACCAACTTGGCCTCACTTTGGGTTTCACAGGAAATGTGTGTGGGGCACATATGCATGTGCACATGTGTGTGTGCCTGTGTATACACATACATGTGCTTATTATGTTGCCCTAAAATCCCAGTATTGAAGAATTGACCCTTAGCATGATCATATTTGAAGGCAGAGCCTGTGAGGAATGATAAAGGCTGAAGGACAGCTGCTCCAGTGCGACAGAGCAGGAGCCCATGTAGGATGAGGAAGAAATGTCAGAGTCCATCCTCTGCCCACAGGGCCCATGGGAGTACTCAGCAAGGAGGTGGCTGCCTGCCAGGGATTTTCTTTGGATCTGGGAACATGATCCCTACTCAGAATCACTGCTCTCAAGCCCTGACTCTGTCTTTGAGGTAAGCCTAAGAGTCTTACTTGCTTTTGCTGGCAACAGCATAAATGGGTGCTTAAGATCTTGAGGCTGGCCCTGAGAAGACGAAATTATAGGGTGGCTACCCCTTGGGCTGAAGCTGGGCCGTCTCCTCTGCCACGCAATGCCATAACATATGCCATCTGAGAAAACCTGTGCGCTCCTAAGCTGTTTATCTGCTTCCTGGCTATTTGGCTTTAGCAATTTGCTTATCTTCCTAATCCTTAATTTTCTCATCTGTAAATGGGGGTAAGATAGCACTTTTCTCTTTGGGTTGCAAGGATTAAATGGAACTTTGCCTGTAATGTGCTTACTATGTACCTGGCAGGTAATAAGCTTTTGACACATTGTAACTGCTGTTAAAAGAATAGCATTGTTATTATTTACTATTTTTATTAGGGAAAAAATGCCAGTTTTCTGACAATAGGGCTGAAGTGTTAGAACAGTTGAGTATATCTTACTAAAATCAATAATATTTCCAAATGAAATTGAAGCTGGAAACAGCTCTGAATATCACCAAGGTTAACATTTCTGGGAAGCCAACCTGTAAATTTACAAACCTTGTCTTAGCCCGGATTCTTGCTCCTCCATCCTTCCCCTCCCCAAGTTTCAGCACTCTGTGTGGCTGGTCCCTGGGTCCCCTGTTGACAGCTTAGGATTAGTGGGCATAGAGCAGTCATGGTTCCTAGGAACAAAATAAGACAATATTCTCAGGAACGTAGGATGACCAATCACCTGGATTTGCTTGGGATTTTCACAGTTTAAATCCTGTGTTCCAGGAAACTTCTTTCTTCTGGACAAATGAGGGTGATCATCTACCTTTCTGGGACCCGAGACAAACATGGTGCCCAGGCTGGACACCCTGAAGAAAAATCACCAGAAAGTGCAGGCTGACAGAGCTGGGCAAAGCGTCACTCTTTCCTATAATCTTTTCTGCTTTGGAGCACCAGTACTTCCTTCCTGGAAAGAGCTCTGGGAGCCATAAGGAGAAGACCACCCCAGCTGGCACTACAAGAATCCATCATGCAGGCTGTCAGAACCACTGGCATGGTTGGGCAGCTGCTCGGCTGGGCTCCCCATGCCTGGATGTAGTACTCAGGGAGTCAGGAGCCCTACTGGGAGTCTAAGGGCTGTGGACTTGGAGGAGAAGGAACTTCCCAGTGGGCACTAGCAACACGCCTTCCTACTGTTCCCTGCCAATGATTCCAAGGGGGTCACAGCAAGCCTTGACCAGGTTACAGCTGGCTGGACTTCACAGCCTCTATCTCCAAGTCCCTGTAAAGTTTCCTTTGTCTAGTCAGAGGTTGGGCGGTCAATCTTTAGCTCCTCTCTGTAGGGAGACCATAGGAAAGAAGCAGCAATAGGCAAGGAAAAGGAAGCAGAGATTTTTGCTATGTATATGAAAAGGGAGGCAGGAAGGTACAGGAGCTGAGACGGAGACTCTGCCCACCCTGTGCCTGAGCCTCAGATCCTGTCACAGAGCTGCCCCCTCCAGAGATTCAGCTTTTGTTGGCTGCGTGCTGATCGGCACCTGAGCTCTGAATCAATCCTCATCAACGACAGAGACTGGCTACACACTGACTCTTGACCTCTGACCAGTAGGCAGCTACTGGGAGCGCTGGCCATGGCTTTTGTCTGCAAATCTGTCTGAGAGCAGACAATGTAGGTCCGTGTTCATACACCAGCTCAGCTGCTTTCCCCAGTGTCTGTCAATGCCCCAATTACTAGCAAATTGCCAACACTCTTAGCAGCAACTCTTCCTGCATATTAATTCAGCCAGGCACGCGTTCATCAGGTAACCTCTCCCCTCCCCCGACGTGCCCGCTGGTGTGATTTGTTCTGCAAAACCAGGTAATTTCTATGCTAGACTCTGGTGGAAAGTTGAAAAGCAGTGTCAGCTTCTCTTGCTCTTAATTAGGGCTGGGCTTTCTCCAGTAAATCACTGATCATTATCAATGAGCTTGTAATTTTATGTCCCAGAATTAGAGACTGATAATTAAAGAGAAAGCAGAGAGGCTGCGGTGCAGGTTCAACCTCAGAGCACCTGGACATTCTTTTAATCTCCGTAATTTATTCCACCGTGACCTTTTTCTACAGCTTCATGGAGACTCCTCCAATTGCAATATTCCTTCCTTTTTAGATATGGAAGGGCCACTTCCCCCTCAATCATCAGCAACTTGAGTGACTGTGGCCAACCTTCTGGGTCCTAAGGCTTTGTTAAGAGAGGGCACTTGGGGAGTTTAAGAACATTCTTCTCTCATCTTTTCTCTTTTAAAATATTTATTTATTTATTTATTTATTTATTTATTTATTTATTTGGTAAATGGTCTCCTATGCAGCTTGGACTCATAGTTATCCTTCTATCTCAGTCTCCCCAGTGCTGGAATTTCAGGTATGCTCCACCATGTCTGGTTTCAAGGGTGGCATGGTGTTCCTGGGGTTCCAGGGCTGGCACAACATGTGGTACCTGGGATCTAACCCAGCTCCTTGAGTTTGCCAGGCAGGTGCTTACACTGCCAAGCTATCTCCATGGCCCCCATCTTCTCTCGCGATTCTCCAAGCCTAAGGTTGCATCTAATACCACTGTGCATAATGAGAGACAGCTCATGATACACCTTAGAATCCATACCAGAGTGGCAGAGGCCTAACCTCTACCAGGCTCTTGATGCTTGATGACAGCCCCTAATGTCTGTGCCCCTCTGCAGGGCATATTAGTAGTTCTGCTTGCATCCATGCCCGTGCTCTGGCCACAGCACCTTACTTGCCTCCTTTTCTCTCAGAGCAGCTACTAGGGTGACACTTTCCTCCACTTTCAGGAATGGTTCTGGATATTAGCCCCAGCCATCCTTGTTTGCCCTTCTATGGTCACAACAAATAACTTAGGAATGGACAAGTGATCTGAACAGGTTTAGGAAGGCTGGTGTGTTGTGATCATCAGCGAAGGGAAACACTTTCTTTGCTATGACTGGTTATTCTGCTAGGAGAGGATAAATGATGAACTGTCAGAAGTGTTTGGGTTGATGACTGATTTTAAAGACCATGTCATGGGTGACATTTACAGATAAGTACTGAATACAGACTACGTACCTAGTACTGTGATAATATGGGGACAGACAAGGAGCTTCAGGTATCCTTGTGAAGGTAGAAGGACAGAATATATATAGGAAATGGAAGAAGAAACATTGATAAGTTACAAATACATGATTTTTGATAAATCAAAATATATGGGAATGTTTAACTTTTTAAAAAATGTACACAGTAGAAGACATATTGTCATTAATTTCCCTCATGATGCTACTTCTCACTTCAAACACTCATACCTTCATTCTTGACACTTTCTGAAACAGTTCTGCAAGTCATTTTTTGTGTCTTTAGGAAGTGTGATGAAAAAATACGGTGAATGCTTCTGTGGAGTGCCGTCCTACACGAAGAAAGGCTCAAGCTCATCGAAACATCACAAGGTGCCCTCATCCCTTTATTTATTGTGTCTGGCACTGTGTAACTGCTAGGTCTTCCTCAAAGTCAAACTGACCATGAAAGATAAACATTTGCGTCAGTTCAGGACATGAAGGCAATTACAACAGATCAATTAAAGGCACTCACAAAAGAGGACTTTCAGAACTGCTTCAAGAAGTGGCAAGAAGGACAAGATGTGTGTGTTTCAAGCAAGAGAGACTATTTTTAGGGGGGATAAATGGCATTTGTCTTTTGATGTAACAATATTTTAAAATTTAAAAATCATTGTATTTTTCAGTTACATAGAAAGTTTTATAGATGTAAGCTTCTGGCTTGGTCAAGCCTGATGCTAAAGATGCTCTGACATCCTGAGCTCTTTCTCTCAAGACTTTTCTGAGCAGCAGGGTCCTCTCAGTCCCTGAGATGAGCTTGGCATCTATCCCACCTCAGCTCTGCTCACTTACACACCCTTCTAATTATTAGTCTTGTGTTGTCTCTCTGTTCGCCTCTGTCCCCAGGACATGGTATGACACGATGGTCAGTCAAGTGGGATGAAAGTTGGGAGACCTGCATCTCAGTTTTCTGGGTTGCTAACTAACTGGCTTAGAACAAGTGACATGACTAACAGTGAACTTACATTTCTGGAATGGTTCTGTTTCCTTTGTTGGGTTTCTCTGAGCATCTGTGAACCATGAGATGATTGTGAAGTTTACAGTGACCTTGCTGCCAGGTGGCCCAGTTCTTATCAGGTCACATCCTGTCCACAAGATACCCCACCAGATGGAGACTGTCATCCTTGTTGCTAGGTCTTCTTTCAAAACCTTCTATCCAGTTGCTGTGAATTCTGAGCTTAACTCAGAGAACACCTGAAATTTGGACATTGCCTCTCTTCTGAGCACCACACTAAATTTTCCTCTGAGGTCAAGAATAGATTTAAATCAGCAATTCTCCTTGATTTTGACTTTTTTAACCCTAAGAAAATGGAGACCTATAATTCCAAGAAGAGCAAATAAGACCCTGACCTCATATCTAATGTTACTAAGGAAGAAAGGAATGAATAGGTTATGTAATTACAATTGATACCTTCCTAGGACAGTAATGAGTAATGATGTATCCAGAGAATGAAGCTACAGAATTGTCCATGAATTAAGGTGGGGAGCCCCAAGGCTTTGATCTCTTAGCCTCAGTCGCTGCATGATCCCTGTCCTGAAGCTCCACAGTGTCTCTTTAAAAGCTCATCCTTTGCCCCACCTCCAGGCTCAGCACCTCTGATAGCTGCTAGGACAAATTCTGCATGTGGTCAGAAAGGAAGCAAACATATTTGACTCCTATTCTTGATTGCAGGTTTTGGACACTCTTTGCTGGTCCAACTGTGATCTTGTGTGAGGGTTCCGTCAGGGTTTTATGCTGTGTTATTTCCCATGGTCATGGCCCCATCATGGGAACTCAAAAATCTGATTCTACTTCTAAGATTCCTATCTTCTTATTCTTCATCTGATCTCAAATTCTATGCTTGGTTTAGATCGTGTGGGTGCCTGGAAATTCATTGTCACAGAAGCCTATTTGATTTGTGGTCCCAAATTATCATTTGCAGAGGTAATCCACTATTACCAGCAGAGAGTGGTCATTTAGTGAGTAATAATTAGATGGATAGATGGAATACATTGAATGAAAGATTGTTCGAATGATGGAATGGATGGAGCTCCTTCTGGCACTTGTTAGTTTGGTGTGCATCTCTAGGACGGTGATAGCCTCTTTATTTCTGTAATCTTTGAAACTTGTGGAACTTCCTAGCCCCCATCCAGCAGGTCTGGCTGAATTTTTGGTGTCTTCCACCCTCATATTTGGTCTTCCCTGTGCCAGCACCATCTGTGGTCAGTTATGGTCAAGGCAGAGCACAAGTGGATTAGGACCATTTGGGAGAGGCAGAGAGCGACATTTAATAATGCTGGATGGGTCAGACAGTTCAAAGCCCACTTCCACCTTCCATTCTATTCTCCAAAGGGGCACACTTCTTGTTTCTGAAAACTTGCTCTGCTTTTTTATGGAAAAATAATCAAAGCCTCAACATGACTGGCAGAGTTTCTGAAAAGTCAATAAGAATGAAACAATAGAAAGGAGCTAGCTGAGATAGAGATAATGTTCAGTGCCTCTCACTGAAATGGATCTAATTAAAACAAATCTTTAAAGAATAAAACTGAGCTAGTCCCTGAACCAATGTGGAGCTCTGAGATGGGCATTTCTGCTCGAGAGCCCCACTAATGATGGGGCACGCACAGGTGCACCTGCTCCCTGCTCTTCCAGAGCTGCACTCCCCAGAAAGCTGGCACCAGGGCTTTGGGAAGGCACTAGGCACTGTGTACAGCCTGCCAAGAAGTAGGGGCCTTGTCTTCCTGGGGCCTTTGAGGGACTTCTGGGCTTCAGTCACCCTATTTCTTTAAATCCCTTGGTGTTGGTGTCTGTCCTCTGGATGAACCTGTTATATATAGCTTTTAGTAGCTGCTGCTTAAAATTCCGTCTGATCTCAGCCACCTGTTTGGTCCCAGTCCCTCTACTGATTTCCCTCTGGACCTTCCTGCTTGTGAAACCTGGGGATAAGAGTAAAATATGAACATGACCTGACATTCTCCCTTTGACTGAATGTGATAGAAACCCCTCAAGAGTCCCTTGTTCCTGACAAAGCAAAAGCAATAGCCCCTAAGGATCTTGGCAAATGGGCCCTACCTGTCTCCCACCACATACCAAATATCAACTGTGGTTCTTCTACTTTTGTTTTATGGGAAAAGCCTTAAATAACCTGAAATCAACCATGAACTGTTCCAAAGTGTACAACTTAGTTGCATTTAGTACTTCCACAGTGTTATGCATCCATCACCTCTACCTGTTGCAAACAGCATTTTAGTGCTCAAAAAAAAAAAAAAAAAAAATTCTCTACCTAATAGCAGTTGCTCCCAACTCCTCGCTCTTTCCAGCCCATAGCACCTGCTAATCTACTTTAGATCTCCATGGATTTGCCTTTTCTTGGCACTTCATAAAATGCAATTACACTGTACAATGTGGTCTTTTCAGTTTAGTTTCCTTCACTTACCATAATGTTTGCAAGGTTCATTCATGTTGGTTGTACCTCACTACTCCATTTACTGTGAATAGCATTCCACTGCGTGCATTGATTTGGTACACTTTACTTACCCATATCTACGTCCTGGGACAGTTAGATTGTTTTCAACTTTTGACTATTATGAATGGTGCTGGTAATGAATATTCATGTATAAGGATTTGTTTGAATCTCTGTTTTCAGTTCTCTTGGTATATACCAAAAAATGAAATTGCTGGGTAATCTGCAAATCTATATGAACTTTTGAAGAACCTCATAGGCCCTCCTTTTTTGTTCTAATGGGTCCACCAAGCCTTGTCTCCTCTATGGCTCCTCACATGTTGCTGTTCTTTTATATGTGCTGGTCCTTCCTTCATCACTGGATGTGCTGTCATTCCTCTTTCTGACCTCTGCCAAAGTGTCATCCTCCCCTTTGAGCCCTCTGGTGCAAACCTAGGTATTGGTGCTCTGATTCTGTGGCATCCAATGCTAAAGTCCTTAAATAGTCTGATGAAAAATTGTCACTATTTCAATTAAAAGAATTTGTAAGTGCAAAAGACACTGCCATGAATCTCTCTAGGCTTATTCCATCATTCTCACTACTTCCTGAAGTATTTCTAGAAGTTCTTTTTCGTGTGTCTTTAGTTGTGTATTTGTGGCTGTCTTAAAGTCATGAATCTACTCAAACTATTGACTTTTCATGATTGTTTTGACTTTTAGAAACCCAGACATCACACAGGACCAGATCTAGGAAATAAAGTGGATGATGACATGCAGCAATATTTTGTTAGTCTGAGCCTGCCATCCCATTTAATGGCACTTAACAGCAGAATTCACCATATTTTTACCTCATCTCTTATAAAGACACTCATGAAAGAGGACTTTCAGAAGTGACTCAGAAAGTGTAAATAATGATGGAATAAGTATTTTTCAAGGAAGAATATTTGGAAGTGCCTTAATGGCAATGTGCAATGTAATATACTTATTCTTTACACATTCACCATATATTTTGACCACTTCTTGTAATATATCATGGTCATTTGTTCATTTGCTCCCCCCACCTATACATATTAGACAGTACATAAGCATGGGGACCCTGTCTGCTCATGTTTCTCTCCTGAGAGCCAAGGCTAGTGCTAGTGAGTGGTTTTCATGGCCAGTGAGTGACTGGGGAGGGTTCATGGATGAGGCATGAGGTTGACATCCGTAGGATTCCCCACGCAGAAGTTCTGAAAGGCAGGGGCTAGACAACCGAGGGCCCAGAGTGCCCAGAATGGTCTTACTTTACTCCCAGGCAGCAGGGACATTTATTTTTCTTCTTCTCAGTATGCAGTGGCCAGCTGTCATCTCTGGGCAGGCATTGTCATGCTTCATTAGGATTGCTTTTGTTGCTACGTGCTGAGGTATTCACTGTTGCTAGGTTGTCTTTTGTTTCATATATATCACACAATTTTCCACCCTGGTAAATAATCAGGGCCCAATTAATTCCAAATTTCTCATTGTTTGCTCCAGCTGTCAAGCTCCTTGCACAAGCAAAGAATGGCTGTTCAATGTTTCCCTTGTAATGAACTGTCAAAGTCTACTTGGTCACTGCTGTTTTTGAGGACAGTGAGGGAGAGACAGAGACAGAAACACAGAGAAGGAGAGGGAGACTGAGGAAGAGATAGGAGAGACAGAGGCAGGGAAACATAGTGGGAAGGAAAGAAAGAGAGACACCGAGAAAGACAGAGGCAAGGACAGAGGAAATACACACAAGGAGATGGAAATATTTGGCAAGAAAACGACAGTCACATTTCAGATAGACTCATACAGATGCGCAGATAGAAACACACTGCAGAGACACACTAACCTCCCTCCCCCCACCCCAAATACCCAGATTCCTCCAGGACACTGAAGTCAACAGAGAGTGTATGGAGACCCAGACACACGGGAAGGAAGGTGCGGTGAAAGGACACACAGCAGAGTGATACACAAAGGGAGTCACAAGAGAAAAAAACAAATAATGAACAGTTAATGTCTGTGTACATGTGTGGCTGTGATATAGCAGGAAAGCCTGGCATTGGCATAACAATGACAAGAACTGGCATTAGTTAGTGCCCCCTCCCTCCATACACCTGACACCATCATAAGAGCAACCCATGGATGATCTCTGTTCACAATCATAACCTCTTTGTGATGCAGCTGCAATTGGCATCCCATTCTCTGCTTGAGGAGACTGAGGCTTAGCACTGGACAATGCATACACAGCACTGGGCTAGCAAAAGGCAGCATCAGGTTTTAACCCCATCTTTCTCTGTCTCCAAAGCCCAAGCTCTAAACAGCCATACTCCAATGCTTCTCAGCAGTTCTGCCCCCCTGAGTTTCAGTTCTGCCACGTCACAGTGGGCTGTGCAGCCAAAAGCAACCTCCTTCACCTCACTGGCCAGCTCCCTCAGGAGATCTGTCATTGCTCTCTCTCCCCGTGTTGTGCCAAGTCTTGTTAAATGGAGAAAGAGATGAGAGATGTGCTCCTTAGAAACAGGAATGTGTCTTCCCTGGAGAGATGAGGGTAGGGAGGGTGGGGCGGGGCAGCCCAGCTTGAGTTGGGACATGGGCACAAGGGCACCTGCAGCCATATCAGGTGGGAGAGTCCGAGCCTTAGATGGTAACAGCTGGTAGGAGGACTGTGGGAGTAAACAAGGAAGGATGTTACTTGCTTCCTGCCCCTAATCTTGGGTCCAGGTAGGTGTAGGTCTGCCTTTATCATCCACAGACTGATATTTGACACATAGTCATCTAAGGTACAATGCATCTTCCTTGTTTATCTAATTTGTCTGTGTCTGTTTCTGCAGTACAGTCTCAAGGAGGTAAAGATCTGTGGTTTTTTGTTTGTTTGTTTTGTTTTGTTACCCTGCTGCCAAATGTTCATGATCTGGCATACAGTAGGTAGTAAATAAATGTTTGTTCAATGAATAAATACAGCTCTACCTCCATCATAGTTCTCAGAGCCTCAACATTTCTAGGCTTTCCTTTCCTGCTTGCGATGGGATAAAGGTTTTGTAGAGGCCAAAGTAATATCACAATCTCTTTCAAGAATAGCACTACAGAAACTGCAGCAAGCTTTTGAGCTGTAACTTTCAATTTGTGTTCTAGAAAGATGGCTCTGGCAGCCACGTGGAAAGCAAATGGCAGTGATGCTGGAGGCCAGAGCTGCAAGAAGGAGAGGATGGTGTTACCCAGCACCCAGAGGCACTGAGACCTGCAAAAGTGCTGTCAAAACAGGAAAATGCTGTGAACTTTAACAAAACTGTCAAGTTCTCTAACTTTCTTCTTCTTTTTTTTTCAGTTAAAGATCTTGCTTGCTTGACTGGTTTTTCCAAACTCCCAGAGCTCCCCAGAAGTCAGTCAATATGGCATTATTGTCATTTGGGGAATAGTAAACCTTTGAAAAATGTCTTTCGCACTCTGGATTTATGGAAACCATTTGAACCGCGGTGAGTGTTGAAGAGCACTTCGAAACATAGTGTTTTGATTTTCTCAATAATTTCTTGAGGATCATTAGAAATGAGAAGTTGAGAGCTAGGATGGATTTTTCCCATAGGCTACATAGTTGTCAAGAAGCATGATTTATTCAAGCACTTCAATAAGAAATTATGAAACCAGCGGAGGTGTCCACTCAGCACTCCTGAGGTGGCTCATTCCTGAGTCTTGCAGGGCCCCGTAGATCCCAGTGCCAAAAAGTGTGGGCAGAACTCAGATTCTGTGATTTTGCTGCCCTCGAGTAGCTCATGGATTATTCACATCTTGGGCTGAGCCACATCCAGTCCAATCTCCACCTCCCACTCCCAAGTAGAGGCAAACCGGGCCAGGTGATCCTCATGCATCCTTCACTCCCCATAACATTTTAGATTTTGTGTCCAACTGGCAACTCACTGAATTAGTTCAGACCACACTGGTATCAGTAGCACAGATGGTGGCTCAGGCAGCTGGAAGTTGGTGCGGATGAGCAGCATCAAGATCTGGGGTGGTCCAGGCTCTGGTGGAATAGGAGGGAGTGGGAAGAGAGCCAACCTGCTTCTTCCTTGATTCTCTTCTCCAAGGAATGCATGGAAAGGTTTCTCAAAGGCATGGTGGAGAGTATGACTTTGTCATCAGTGCTGATCAGGGAGGAGATAAGTGGCGAGTCCTTGAGGCATTGGGTAGGGTTTTCAATGCCAACCTGAAGAGCCGCTATGACATTGCACCGTGCCACGAAAGAAATTCTGCCCTCTCCCCAGCCTCCTGCTCTCCACATCTGTCTGGAAGCTCACACTGAGTGTACACATGCTGTGACCTCTGCCACCAGGTTGCTTCTTTCCTCATGCATGTGGTTCCAACCTACTCCTATTTAAAGATCCAGCTTAGTGAAACCTCTGTAACACTTTCTAAGACTCATCTCAGCAGATTCAATGCTCCCACTCTCTTTGTTCAGGACACACCACCCTGCATTCATTTGGAATGTGTGAAACAGTCTCATTCCTTACTATAATTCTGGAGCCCAGTACAAGGCTAGGCACACAGTAAATGGAGGCTCACTTTCACTCGCCCATCAGGACATTGAGTCCTGTGGCTCTGAATTTGCATCTTTCCCCTCCTGTTTGTTAGCTCCCTGGCTGTAGTGGAATCATCTGGCAAACCCTAAAACATCATTTTCCATCTCTGTAGCTGATCTGGTCGAGCTTGAGTAGGTGGTATGTTAGAAGGAGTTCCATAAACTCAACTCACACAGATAGATTCTGTGGAGCCCTCTATTATGTGCCACACATAGCTCCAAGTATTTTATGTATATGTACTGTAGACTTTCAGACAAAACCAGTGAGCTGCTATGAATAGTATCAGCTTCCTCATTACAAAGATGAGGAAGCTGAGGCTGAGATATTAATCCCTTCTCTAGGACCACATAGCCGAGAGGGGCACACTGGGATTCAAGCCTAGGACATGTGGCTTCAGAGTTGCACTGAACTGGGATCTTGCTGCCCCGAAGGTGTTGCTATACACTGAGCACCCACTAAGTGCCAAGTATTTTATTTCAGTTAATCTTCACAGAAACAGAAACT